>JAOBYF010223990.1:0-10157 GCA_025403605.1 Parazoanthus darwini | reverse complement strand
GTTGGTAAAAAGATAGAGTGGGGATGGTGTGGTACCAGCCGGTACCCAGTTGGTCGATTCAAGGCAATTTTCTTACCTGGATAGCCATTTCCGTCGGCATCTACAGCACCAGCGACAGAAAAACCAAAACTCTTCATCCTTGCACTGTACTTCGCACCAACAATTTTCTAAACAAGAAAAATGTTTATAGTGACCATGGCAAAAGAAGATTTTATACTATAACAACTCGATAAAACACAACTCAAAGAGTTTCTTTTAAAAAAAGAAAATTCTGAAGCCACAAAAACAATTCAGATAAAGAAGAAGAAAAAACCGCATATACCTGTCGTGCCCTTGGTGAACTGTGAATTCCATTTGCTGATCCAAAATATACGTAAACTGCACCTACTCCATCTTCATACGGGGCACCTATTACAACATCTGCAAAAAGATTCAGCAAAAAAGGTCGTGTTCAGGCATTTAAGGAAGTATTCACTTATCTATTACGCAATTTCTTTTCAAACAAAGTACAACCTACCTTCGAAGCGATCCAGGTTGAGATCACCCGCCGCAGCAATGGAGAATCCAAAACGAGCATCTTGTTTGTTGTCACCCTTTAGTATCATGTCCTTATTCAAGTTCAGAACGCCCTAAAGGGAGATTCACAGGTCATTTCTACAGTACAGTATGATCATGACATTGATACTGTATGGTGATTGCGCATGGTAGTCTCCACAAACGTACATGAAAAAAGTGGGACTTGTAAGAAAATGAAATCGTTCTGGTAAAAAACGAAGATCACCCAAGAAAAAAAATGGAAAACTGCCAGAACTGAAAAAACACTTCCAAGTTACGATGGAATAGTCAGGAAATGTGATGTCAACAGTTAAACTGAGCAAGCAAGGCAAAAAGATGCCACAAAATCCAGTGCATGTACTTGGAGTGACTTGCCAAGCTGCAGACAAGTGACCGGGGGCTCAGATCTTCCTTTGAATGCGGAACCCTGAGGCGTGACCTTTGAGGAGTGTATGGCAGTCAAGTGACCAAGAATCCCCCTTAGTAGCTACTTTGTTTGGGCAGAAAACCATAGGCTGGGCTGGCCGAGTTTGCAATTGTCGTAATCAGACAGGGGAGGCTCTATGAGCGCTAGATTGGTAGTACTGGTACAGCTATGTGCCGTAATAAAGTGGGTCAGCGGCGTACAACTATGTTCCCGTAATTAAGCGGGCCAGCGGCAGTTACAGTAATACTAGTGCTGTGATGGTGATGCTAACACAGTGCTGGCAATTCAACCATGACCATCAATGTCACTCTTCATTGTTGTCACACCACGAGATTTAAGCTGTCCATGGATCATTCCTTGTATTTAACTACATGTAGCTGATAACTGGATGACATTGTGGGGACAGCGAGGGGATTGGGGCAGTCTACGTATTAGTACATAAAAGTATGCGCATTGGCTAAATGGAGCCTTGCTAGAACTGGTTTTTTGTAAATGAATGAAACAGTAACTTACATTTTTGTTCATGTACACATACACTCGGCCTTCATCTCTCCGCACCGTGTGCGTCGGGGCACCAACAAGCAAATCGGACCACCTGGACCGAAAACACAGATCAGCTGAGCACGACGTGTTGTTAGAGACAGTAAGAGAAGTAAGCACTCTTATAACATGGCTGACTGATTTCGCGTACTATGATTGGTCAATTACAGGTCCGATCCGTAAGTAGCCGTACGGACCTCTAGTTCTGGAGCGGCCTCACTTGCTTCAAATAATCAACAAAGCCATAAAAGCCCTATAATAAACATCTTATTAGCCTCGTTTGCTCGATCCGTGCGGTAAGTTATGGATCCTCGTTTTTTCCTCGGTCCATAACTTGCCGTACGGACCTCGCACTCAGCTAATAAGAGGTATATATCTGGGAAAGTTTCCTCATTTGTAAAAAATTCGAATTTCTAAGAAAACTGCAGGAAACTTGAACAGACTGATTCCGGGAAAATTCCCTCGCCAGTTCGTGATATTTGTCAGTTCTGCTGTCTATTCGATGTCTATGTATGTTACGTTTTCCAAACATGCTTTTCAAAAACGATTTCTAAATATTGCGCTAGAAGATTTTTCTTAAAATTTTGGTAGGAGACTAACAATCTTACAATGAAAAGCTCCTGGTGAGATTTCACTACGAAGGTACATGAATACATTAGAGCATAGCCCGGAGGGCGATGGAATTGAAAATCTTTCGTCTGGAACATTCTGAATATGTTATAGATAGAAACAAACGTTTTTTTCTAAGTAATTTGATATGAGTATTCCTGGTATTTCTATTCCAGACTAACCCCAAACAAATGCTCCCATTCCAAACCCTGCATGCCACTTCATTCCCCAATAGACATTGCACACAGCTGGGATCCGTCGGACTTTCCCTTATTTGAATGTACAAATCATTGACTCAAAGTCTCGCTGAGCTACAGACAGTTAAAAGTTCTTTAACGAAAGTCAGGGATTTGGGGTGAACTCCTTTCGCAATGGATGGCACTTACAAATCAGTTCTCATTGCCAATAACACAACGGACACTCAGCTCACGCTTTTCATCTACTTGTCTGACGACCCTATTTGTTGGTTGTCGTATTCGTCCAAGATTATTCTTCCTGGTGATAAGTATCTTCATCGCGCAAACGACTGCTTCAAGTTTAAAATCGAAGCTATTGACGTTGCTAACAAGAAGTCGACAGTTGTACCCCTGCGAAAATGGACTGAGGACAGGTTTTTTGATGTTCCAGTCAGCCTGCAATTCACGGAAAGCGACCTTGACAATCATCCCCAAGAGAGAAAAATCTGCGTTCGCAGAATTAACAAGGAGAAGGAGTTGGCCGAGGGAAACGGTAAAAACTTGTACGAACTATTGAAGCTGAACATGGCCGACGTGCGAAAGAAATCTCGAGAAGAACAAAATGAGCTGATCAAGAAAGCATTTCATAGAGAAATTCGTCGCTGGCATCCAGACCGTAACCCTGACTTGGCCGATGATCAAATCGCACGCGAGGTCATTGTTGCGTATGATGTGCTGCGTGACCCAGAGAGACGAGCCGTGTATAATAGAATGGTTGATTACGATAGCGGTTGGACAAAGTCACGTTGGCGGGCTGTGTTCTGTCCAGAATGTGAAACTGAAGAGCAGAAAGAGGCCCGAAAAAATCGACTGTTACAAATAGGTTTGTCAGTGGGGTTGACTTTTGTTGGAATCGGTTTATCTGTCGCAACTGCTGGACTGGCAACGCCTTGGATGGTGGTCGTCGGGGGGGTCATCGGAGGGGGTCTGACTGGAGCTGGAATTCAGGGGGGACAACGAGCAATCCTGAATCGCAGCTCGATCGAAGATGGATGTGAGTGGAAAACGTACGGTAAGAGTGCTGGGTTAGGCTTTGTGAGCGGGATGCTGACTGGTGGAGCAGCTGTTGGAATCACGGCGAAAGTTGCGGGTATCGGGACGGCGGCATTTGAGGCGGCGAATGCCACTACTGCTCAGTACATTGCTATCGGGGGAGGCACGGGGTTAGTCGGTGGAGTTGTATCGTCTCTGTCGGGCGATGCTGATAGGAAGTTTGTCGACAAGCAAGATGTTACTTGGAAGCAGGTTGCAGGACACGCCCTCTGTGGGGCTGCGGTTGGCGGGGCAGCTGGCGTAATAGGAGGGGTGGTTACAAAGGCGATTGCTGGGCAGAGTGTAGCGGCATCAGCTGCAAACTTGGAAGGCGAGGCGGCCGAGCAGGTCATAATTAGGACTGGGGGAAAGAAACTTGGGGATATGCTTGCAAGGAATGTGAGTAGGGCGGTGGCCGAGGGAGGGGTGGGGGCTGTGGTTGACTCGGCGGGACATTTCCTGGAGGAACGCTTGGACAACTCTGTGGAGAATCGACCCCCCGCTGACCACGTGATCGATGCTGCTAAGAACTTAGCCACTGATGTCTTGAAAGAAGGAGGGAAAAGTTTCGCGGCTACACTCGGTTCTCATGCATTGTCGGAAATAAAAGTGCGACGAAATGCATCCAAGACCCTAAAAGGTTCCTCTATAAAATACAGCAGCTTGAGCCATGAAGAAAAACAAATTTGTAAGCATAATGAACGACAAAAACTTGACGAAAAAAAACGCTCGAAGTATGTCAATTGGAACAGCTGTAAGGGGTCTCGTAAATACAATGTGCTTGAGAAGCAGAACGTCGACGAAATTTGCGACCGCATTCGTCAGGTTACGAATGATTCTTGTTTCGAAGACCCTTTGTCGCACAAGGGCCGAATACGTTACTTATCAGAGGGAGCTTGGTTGTCAAAAATGATCGTTAAATATGATCTTCAGAGTCAAACAATCACTAAAGAAGTAACCGAAAGTGGAGAGTCGGTTGAGCTTCCGGCGGAAGCGTTTAATATCACAGTGAAATTTCAAGTTATGCGCTTCATTGAAACATGGTGTGATATCAAAAAATACGACCGCTTCAAGAAACAATGGATCGAACCTAGCGAGGTTCACGTCTTTTATTACGAAAAGCCTCCAGTTCGTACCTTTACGATTCGTGGTAGGTTGTACTACGAGGCAATAATGAATGTAACCAATGAACTGTACGAAGAGCTGCTAGATATGTGAAGTACGGGACTCGTTATGTTATCATCCGCAACCGGAAAATGTACATGTTGGTGGCGTGAGTGTATCTTGATATTCAATGTATATTGCATGGCTTGTAGTGGACTGTAGGTCAGGCAGGAAATTGTTCCGTTGCGTGTTAATTAAAACACTGCATGTAATATATTAATATAACAGAGAACTAACTGATACAAGGACTGATGAGGTTATAATCAAAACTGTGCAAACGATTCTGTTGCTTGAATCAGTACTAGTGTTGTGATGACGTCAGGTTTATAATGAATTGTGCAGGCCGTCTTACTGCATAATTGGTAATGCTGAGTACTTGCGTGACAAACTAGGACAGAACAGCCAATTGCAAATCGAGCACAGCAATTTATATATATGCGTGAAGTTGCCGGGAAATAAAAGTTTTATACGCGGTATATGTGTAAAGTGTTTCCAGTTTCGTAATCATGAACCCTTAGCAGCTAGGTATTAGAAATAAACATTTCTCGAAAATGTATCTTATCAATCATATTTTAAAAATCATCGACTTACACTCTTTTTTTTTAAGAACCAGTAAATTTTAACTGAGGCTGGCTGTTCTTGAACTTCAGACTTAAATGTTCTTAATCCGTTCTTAATCCAGAACATCATTAAAGCATAGAACGACAAATCAAACAAGATTGACATCCGGTTTAAAGAATCTTCAAAGAAGGGTTATGGATCGTAAAGTACCTTGTCACACTTTCAGTTCTCTTTTTCTAATTTTTTTTTCGCTACATGTATTGTTTAATTAAACTATAAATCATTTGAACGTGCGTGTTTTAGTTCAATCAGAAAATACTGTGGGAAGGAATTTTCCTATATCAAGTTCCTTGGTCAGCGTCAGTTTGTTCTTCGTTTGTTCTTAAATTTTGGCCAAAATCCAGGCTCGTGTTCTTAAAAAAAATATTCCTTTATGAAAAAAAGAGTGTGCTTGTTGGCAGTCAGAGATCTTTTTCGCTCAAAGCAGTTATGTGGACGTACAAATTAGTATAGCCTGAATATAAAAGCTGTAATCCGTTAGGGCATACTGATCTTATTGTGCATATTAATTCTTAGAGTATGCAAGGTTAACGGATACTTATAAAGGATCTACATTATTTATTCAATACTTTGATAATGGCCCTTTTTATATTTTGTATACGGGATCGGATCCAGAAATTTAGGAATGGAGGGTCGGGACCCTAATTCTGGAAAGAGGGGGCCGGAAAACAGTATTTGGAAGATAATTTTAGTGATTTTCTTTTAAATTTTTTGTAAAGTTCTTGACAAAAAGGGGGACCGCGGCCCCTCCCCCTAAATCCACCCTTGGTATACGGATATGGAGGGTCGCTTCATTCACCAAAGTTTTTCTGTCTCTACGACTTGTATGCGATCATCGGCGACACGTCTGAACAAAAAGAGGTGGAACTATAAATGTATTTCCTTTGTCGAAAAGAATGTGCGTTGGCTTACAAACGTCCTTTCGCAAAGCGCTTGGTTAAAATGTTACTGGCCAAATTCATGTAAACAATAACTGAAGGTTGAACAAAATTAATTTTGAAAATGTCCGCATTTTTCCTTGTTTCTTTTCTTTTTGTTTCATTTGGATAACACTTAAAAATTATGGTATAAGGTTCATTCAAAAATTTAGCCTCCTCTGCAGGCAACTCAAAAGTGAAACTTACCGAATGATGAATCAGATAGGGTGAATGATGGCTATTGTAGGCTAATGTATGGTTAATGAGGGTGAAGGATCTAGGAGGTTAAGGCGAAAAAAGACGGGAATGCATGGGAGAAGGAGTGGGCTTCCTTTTTTTTCTCATCACCTCAGTCCCCGACTCGCGGCCTTTCCGCTCGTCCCCTCCTTCGCCCCCATTAACCATACATTATCATCCAATGACCACCATTCACCCTATCTGATTCATCATTAGCTGAATTTCATTTTGGATTTGCCGGCTGTGCTGGAGGGGGTTAGGTATCTCTGGGTGTCAATTTCACAAACATCGAAGTTTGTAGGAGGAGAATGTGTTTCAGCTAATTCCACAACAGGAAAGGATGCATTTGGGGTTATCTTCCATATCGAAATAGAAATATTAAGTTTTCTGTCGCTCTATAGTAGTCGCTTCAATTTTGATTTCACCGCATGTCGCGCCAAATTGTTCCTGGTAGAAGTGTGGAATATTTGAAACCAAAATGTTCATATTCCGGCTGACCATCTTCCCAATTTCGATATCTCGAAAGCAAATGTTCATCTTGGTTCATATTATGAAGACACATATTCATATATTATACCAAGTCAACAATAAGACAGACAACTTTATTTGCCGTAATCATTATTCCCGCAAAAGAAATCTTCGATATTCCTGTTCCTTTCAGTACGGAAAGTTCATGATTACAACCGAGATCAGCTTTCTCTACTCCTACTATTTATACAAATTATGGAAAGATTAGCTTGAGATATCAAGGACCACTTAGGTAAAACAGTCCATAACACCAAAACACTAAAACACCAATCAAGGCAAAATTTTTAAACAGAAGATCAAAGCACGGTTTCTTAAAAATTTACATTTAGAATCTGCTTCTCCCAAAATCTTTAAGAGGCGTTTTCAGTCTTTTGTCTTTGCATCACGCTGGCTTATTTCATAAAAATCAATTTGTGAGTGAGTGTGTGTGTGTATTGGTGTGTGTGCAGATCTGTAAGGACCGTTTTCTCGACCGCAAAACAACTTCCAAAATACTGTAAATGTGACACTACCTCCGGGGTCCCAGCACTCATATTATTTGTCATCTCAATCTCTGAAACTTATTAACTGCAAATTGAGTGTAAATAAAATACATTGTTGTTGTTGTTGTTGTTGTTGTTGTTGTTGTTGTTGTTGTTGTAATTGTAGTTTTCAGCCGTTTTGCGAGCAATAAAGCCGAAATGTTTTGTTGACAGCATCTACTGTTTGCCGCAATTTGTTCCCTTCTTTCGGTGATTAGTTCGGACGATAGGACCTGAACTACTTTCAGTGGCTCGGCCAAATTCACAATATTATCGGCGATTTAAATTTGTTGTGTGTTTTTTTCTTTTTGGAATGAAAGTTATTTGTGCCGGTAATGTGCGACAATTCTAGCGGCGGATCTGATCATGCTCCGTGCCGGCTACCGTGGCGCCGGGAAAAGTTTTCGCGACCACGCTCTGACTGACTTTCTTTCCCAATTGGTCAGTATCCATCAATGCGTTTTATCATGGAGTCTCCAACAATTTCAGTGACATTAGTAGCTTGGGGAGGTTCAGTACTCCTCAATTATTTTGTTAGGGGTGTACAACGTGCATCGTGAAACTCTTACCTGATTTATGAAAGGTTACTTGCTCAATTATTCTCTCCGGTCCAGGGCCGGTATTACTTTGACCCCTGGTCGTGCGTTATAATTACGTATTGCATGCTCATAGGTTCTTTGGTCGTTCAAGTCGTTTTTATGTAAAGTTTCGCGGGGTGCAGAAAATCAAGGAACATGTAACTAAAGTGTGTCAAGAATTTAAACTGTAGTTTTGTATACGGGTTAATTTTTCAGCGACTCTTCTAGTTTCTTGTTACATAGCTAGTTATATGTATAGGATATTTGGCCGCTATAGGAAAGAAGAAGTTAGCGGGTTAATAGTTTTATGATTATTATGTACAAGAGTCATTAACTCTATACTCAAAATAGTCCAAAACTTAAAAACTGAAAATAAAAAAGGGCTGTGTGGTCAATCTGGTTAGATTAAAGTCTATTTTTTTGGACTTTCGATCAAAAAGAGACCAGCCTGTAGCACAGCGCGCTCCAGTACATTAACGGATTTGCCAAATCTCGCATTAAATTACGAACCTTGGTTTGTTGTTTGTTAATAATCGCTTTTTTAAATATGATGCAATTTAGTCGGTTTTACAATTGCACAATAGGTTCTAGACACATTTAAAAAGGAGTGAAACAAATCTCTCGTCTCAACTCAAGTATTGAAGTAACACACTTATTCTTAAGCAGTAACTGTAGGAAAAATCTAATTATCTCGGGATTAAGCTTAACTTTGCGGTTAAAGTATTGTTGAGACGGCAATAACAATAAACGTGTGCTCGGGCTACTTATCTTCGACTTAATTTCCCTGTCAGTGGTGTTTGTCCAGTGCTGGTTGATTTCAGTAGAACACCCGTCCATACAGGAGCGTCCTATGGAGAATATTATAAACTACAATGAAAAGGAAATTAAAAAATAGGGGTTTTCCATCAACAATTCAGGGTTTCCAATTATCGAAACTCATTTTAGAAATGTTATTCATTATTACATAATTGCTTCTTTCATACCAATGACCGAGCTATAACTGATTTCCACACACGATTTTAATTAAAACATTTGTTAAAATGTTTGCTTATAGAACACTAGTTTTACACCCGTTTATATCGCGTTGTTTTTTAGACTCTCGTTTGTCGTTTGTGATAAAATCTAAAGCAACACGACTTCATTGTTTTTGTTCAATTTCGCATACACTTGGACTCGATGCTCGTAAATCATTCATGAGTGCGCTCACGATTCGAGAAGCCCTTTGCCAATTTTAGACGATTATTAATCATTCACAAAGTGTTCCAAATGAACTTGAAGAAATGACAACTTTTAATGTTCCAGCTTGTGCTTTTGAAAACGTTTAGTGCTTGTCACATGGCACAGAATTCCAAACATATTTTCATCCGTTGCCGAAGCAATTCAACTCCCGCAGAACTACATTAAAAAAGAGATATATAAATCAACGATAAAATCAGCGTTTAAGAAAGCGTGTTAATTTGGGAGATTATTATTGTAGAGCAGATCTCTCGCCCCATGAGGTAAACTACTGGGAGTAACAAATGACCTGGTGTGTACACGTTTTATTGTTTTAATTGTATCAATATTAGGTCCTCCGGGTAAAGGGCAGAGATTCTTTGTTGTTGCCATGTTGTGTTGGTCAGGGCAAAAGTTTCCATAGTCAAAAACTTGACACCCCACAACAACAGCTCCAGAACTCTTGATAAGATCGGCGTTGTCCCCTTAGGCGTGGCCCCGACAACACGATCACGCTTTTTAATTTTATTTTTTGTTGCGGTGTAATTTCTGAACACTCCTTCCAGGGGTAATAATTGCCCGTCGTGAAACGAAATATCATCTCGAGATAAGATTTGGAGGAAGATAAACTTAATGTGTACGTTATCTTTTAACGGTTGCTGTCCATTAATTTAGCTTTGATTAGTCGCTTTCTGTTTTGATTCATGAAATGGTGAATGCTCAAGTGAATCTCTGTATGACAAAATCTCAAATTGACGTACACAACAGGAGCATCGCACGCAAGCACAAACATGACAAATATAAAATTAATTCTTTTGAAACCCTGGAACATTTTATTAGCTTCGTGAACAGTTCTTTTTATGATTATATGTGCCATTAAAAGATATTTTGTCCATTTGAAGATTAGATTGTTTTAGGAGTTGGTGATAGGACAACTGTAAGTGAGGTACAACTATGCTGACGAAGCCTTAAAAATG
>JAOBYF010223879.1:0-10158 GCA_025403605.1 Parazoanthus darwini | reverse complement strand
GGAATTTCCTCTGCCAGGTTAGTGTTTTGTGCTGCATACAGCTGCTTTAGAAGACACTGACCTGCCTGGGGTCAATGAACATCATGCAAGCACGTTATGAATTATGGGAGGCCGTAGTTTACTTGTGTACCGTCTAGTGATCTGTGCACAAGCAAACGAATTTAGCAACTTGCGAAACCTGGTCTTTTGTCAAATTTGTTGCTTATTCATTTAACAGTTTAGGAGCAAGTGAAAAATTAATCTTGAAGAAAAATTAATCTCAAAGAAAAGATCTTTCGAACCGAAGGTCCTCGTCAGGAGTAAAAACAGCATTTACTGACTGTGTTACTGTCTTTATTATTTTGTGCTACATTTGTTGACATAAAGGAATTTGTTCATTATAAAAATTGATGATTTGATCGAAAATCACAGGAAAAAAACATAATTATTTTCGGTCTATGGCAAAATTATTATAAATTTCTAAAGCTTGATTTAGTTTTATTAAATTTAAACTAAAAACAATTCTAAAACTGACGTCGCAGTATTTTCAGAAATTCTTTTCTGAACGATGGACACATTGTACCATAAACCATAGGACTGAGGACACTGCTGGCTAAAAGGGGAAACGTAACATAAAAGTTCGAGTACATAACAGCAGTCTCTCCAATCATTTCGCAAACTAGTAAAATGTTAGTAATGAGTAGTGGCAGCCAACAGAGATAAAATCCAACAACGACGACAGTCAACACTTTTGTTATCTTCGCCTCTTCTACTCCATAAGCAGATTGTCCTCCTTGTAACGATGGACCGGCTGCACTGTTGTGATGTCGTATGGTTTGGTAGATCTTTAGGTAACATGCAACGATAACGATACTGGGAACAAGTATGCTGATAGCATAAAAGACAAAATAGAGTTTAGAAGCCATGATTTTCAGACCTAGCTGGTTACAGTTGGCATATTCGACAGTAACTGTTTGAGGTTTTTCCCACAGAACAACAACTTCAAATGTGACCACAGGTATTGGTACAAACCACAAACAGACGGCCATGATTACAGAACGTTTCTTGGAGAAAATGTTTGCGTAGAGTGCCGGTTGTACCACACGAATGTACCTGTTGTATGTCAATAACATGACTGTTAACAACGAAACTTCTGCCAGTGTTGTTGCGAAGAAATGATTGAGCTTGCAGTTCAGATAGTTTAGAATCCCTTTCGTTACTATGGCGGAGGCGGTTAGGAAAGGCATGACTAGAACAGCCGTGGACAAATCGGTGAGGGCCAGTGAGAGTACGAAGTAGTTTGTAACCGTACGAAGTGAAGGGTTTCTGTAAAACGCCAGACAGACCAGCGAGTTACCAGCAAGGGCTGCGATATTTAGAAGGGTAGAGATGCAAGACTCGACAACGATCATGGCGGTCCCTCGAGTAGCTTGGTTAAATGAAACATTCATCCAAGCGTTAGATTGGTGGCTGTTGTTCATTTTGGACAAAGTTGATTTTCAAAAGTTTATCACAAGAAACCTGATCAAATGCATGTTCGAATTCAGAGTGTACTGTCACGAACCATTCCTAGTAATCAAAATTTAATTCTAATGCAAAACGTTTCCGTAGCTTTAAAGTAATTTTAGCTGTTTTCTTTACTTGAAACACACCGCCGGTATTGATTTTGTTCCGACTTGAAAAGGTAACTAACAGTCCATCGAGTAGTTTGAATAATTGATGTAGTCATCGTAAAATATTACAAAACTTGCCATCGTCCAACTATATCTTACTGGTATACAGGAGGGTCTGGATAGGGTTAACTGATAGCTGATATTCGCGCAAATTTTAACTCATAACTGATATTTAGCCATTTTTTGTTAAAAACTGATAATTTGGTTCTAAACTGACAGCAGATGTTTGTAAATCTTTAACAATAGGCTTTGCAACGCTGTTGTTTTTAATTCAAGAGCGCGAAAGAAAATCAATTGAAAATTAAAAAGGATGTGATGCTATTTTTGAGTCAAGCCAGTGGAAAGTAAGAAAATTGTTTTAAGCTATGCATTTTATCCTTGGATAAAGTATTGTGTGAAATTATGGAGTTGTATGCAACGTACTAGTCGATTTTTATACCATTTTATGTAAGTCCGGAACAATTAGGGAAAACAATGCACGAATTCGTTTAAATTAACTGATAATCGCAAATTTTAACTGATAACTGATATTTTGGCGAAAATTTAACTGACAGCTGATATTCAGGTACCCCCATCTACACCCTCATACAACATTAAATGCCCTGCAAGGAGGCTAAGTTTGCACCTTAGATGTGGCTTTTTTAATTGGCTTTTATCTTCTCGTTCTCAACTAAGTAAACGGCGGAAAAACCAGTTGCGAACTAGTGTTTCTTGTCTTTCTTGTTTTTCCTTTCATGTACCGCAAGCAAATAAAAACTTTATTAGGAGCTTTTCAAAGTATTTGGATTAGCTGTTATATGGCCAATCTAACTACAAGTAGAGGGCTTAAAGCTGATTTTAGTCTGTTTGAAATTGAAAGAGTCACTAGGTATGTAAAAAGAGTCTGCAGAACTATAGTGCGCGAGTACACAACTGACATTTATACGTTTATACGTGATACTTTTAAAGTAACTTTTTAAAAAAAGTCCAAACTTGATCTGACAAAAAGATGGATGACCGTTTTATGTAGGAGTCGTTCACAAATCCAACCGATTGTAGCTAACGTTATATAACGGTTTCACACATTTCTTAAAATGAGTAAACTGAAGAACATTTTGATTGTCGAATTCGTATCTCGGTAATGGTCACAGGAAGCAGATTCACTGAATACGGTAAGCTGTTAGTGTTTGAGGTTGTTCCTGCAATCGCGCTGCAAAGACAGCCTTGGTTAAATCCACACTTAGAAGACCAAAAACGGGTTCTCTCCTCAACTATAAAATCATTTTTATTAAGCTTTTATGCATTTTCGCACATTAGCCAATTTCTCATATACACAATGACTCTTAATTTAAACTGACTAAAACCAGCTGGCTTTGTCCCTCTAGTTATTAAATTGACCATCATTAATCTTCTTAAATGGCAGGAGAGTTTTCATTTTCTGGAACAAAGACTTTAAAAAGCTCCGAGTAAAGTATTTAACTACCCTTCAACTGCTTCTCAAACTATTCAATAAATGCTGTTAATGTTATCATTATTATTATATCTGCGGTGTTACTTAAAGCGAGAATGCAGAGCCCAATAAAACATGCTACATTTTATATGCAAAGTTAGCCTATCGGCAGTGGTTTAAATACTGTACTCCAACAAGATATAGTCGCAGATCTTGAAACATGGATCAAAGCAAACAACCTAAAATTGCAATTATTGCAGACCTAGGTCCTCTTATGAAATCAGGATCCTCGCTAGGGCAGAGTTAGCCCGCCACATTTCTGACCACATTAGACTACGTACAACCAACAACAACAACAACAACAACAACGTTTTTTATTAACAAAATACATAATTTTACAATTTTGTACTGCCCGCTAATAGCATAGCTAATCGAGGCGGGCAGTGATTAAGTTTATACTAATTAATTACATTTACAAAACAAACAACAACAAAAATATTATGGCAAATAAGGATGTTTGCAATAACTATGGGTATATATGTAATGATGTGACGAAGTAAATCACCGAATATGAGATGTTATTGCGAAGGAAAATTCGTATTTTCAATTGTTAAAATGTAGTTGTCTTGTTCAAAAAGTGTAGTAAAGAGATGAGAGTTTTTACTTCTTTTGAAGATGGATTTAGTTTTGTTTTTCAACCACTTAATTTGGAAACATATGCCGACTAGTAAGTGCCCATAATTAGAATCATGCCGAGCAAAATTCATCTGCGACCAGGATATTTAGAGCCTGCTTCCCAGGCTACCGCCCAAAATGCTGCAAAACATGCAGCGCACTCATGCATAATATTTCTGCACAAGTTAAGGTTTCTATTGAAAGTCATACATGCCGCATTGGGCAATGTATTTTTCTTTAATTTAGAAGTTTTTATCAAACTCACCCGGGCCGCAGTGCGGCATAATAAACCTACACAATTTTTAGTTTTATCAAAATCACAAATGCCGCAAAACGTCATTCTAACCTCACAAATTGATCGTTTTTATTGACTTCACAGACTGCTTTTTGGGCAATACTCACTGAAATCAAAGCATTCATATATCAAAATAGACCGCAAAGTGTAAGGTTCTACGGTACTCTATTTTTTCAGTTAATCTTTGGTTCATGGAGACTGACTGGCGACAGTTAACTAGATATAGTATATACGGGTATGGAACATTTGCTCAATTTTTTTGTGATAAAAGTTGAGAACCTTTCTCGAGCAGGCAGCGCCCAATCAAACACCTGGATGACTGTTTCAGTGACCCCAGTTACTTGGGGGACCGTCTTGATGGCTTTTGAGTCGTGTATATGTGTATCATGTATTATGTTCTCGTTCTCGTTCTTGTTCGTCATCTTGATCCTGTTTATGCACAGACTCGCCAGTTTTGTCTCATCTTCAATTTCGCCAGAGTTTTTTCGCTTAGATGTAATTTCTTCTTTTTCCATATCGATGATGTCTAGCACGACTTTCTCATTTTGATAATAAGACGTGTGTAACCAAAGAATAAATTATCGAAATCCTAAAAAGTGACCCAGTCTGGCATTATATATAATTACTATGAAAGACGTCAATTTTATCTGCTTCCAATATATTTCTAATAACCATTAACAGACATAATCGTTCATGAAATAAAGGTATCACTTTAATCCCCCGATCCAATGATAACAGCAAAAGTTGTTTCCATTCTTAAAACTGGCAATAAAACTGATCGTAGAAACTATTTTGTGAATAAACTACTTCCGTGGTATGTTGTATTGAGTTATACAGGCCCGAGGCTAATGAATTGTCAGAAAAGTGAGGTCAATTTGGCAGCTGCGGGTCTGTACAAACTCAATACGACATACTACGGAAGCAGTTTATTTATTTTATGATTCAACACTGAATAACTTTTCCATTACAAACAACCAACACTCAACAGCTGACGCACGCGTATGAAGTTTTATTGATCTATTGTTAACAAAACCTGGATGTCATCTAGACGACTTGAGCTAATACAATTGATGGTTGAATTCAGTATTTTATAATGTATATTTACTTTGAAACCATTGCTCTTCAAAAAAATTTCATAAGAATATTTTGGCAACGCCGAGCTAAGATGTTTTAAGCAACTTTTGGTTCAGCCTTCAGGAAGAGTGAAAAGTCTTGAAGCCTGTCGAACGATGAATAATTTAAAAACCCAAACCAGTTTGTTTTCCGATTCGAAGTTTAGTAACAATACTTATTCGTGTTTTATAGTTGTAACTATAAACATCAGCAAGTCTCTTGTTCTTAAATAATATCTACAAATGGATCTCAGTCTTCTTTCATAATGAATATGACTTTAAAGTCCACTCGAACACAAACTTACCGGCAGAGACTTGCTGTAACTAAAACATTTCACAACTTGCTTCTTACCTAATTTTGCCGCTGTCGTAGCGTAATCTTCTGAAACTTCTCTCCAAGAAATCCTCGCAGTGATGGTTTTAAGAAAGTAGTAACTATTTAGCAACGTTCAACAGTGCATTGATTCCAATAAGTGGTTTGAAGTTTGCTCAAAATGGCGGTTGAAATTGCCAAGCCTCGATTTCAGATCAAGAAACGTAGTGATTGGATTGGTTGAAATGGATTTAACAGGAAAAGGAGTTTTGGAAGTCCGGAATAGAGTAAATATTTCAATAAAACATAGGTAAATAAATACTCTACGCCAGATATTTGCTCAGTTGTATTGGTTGCTTTCTGCCCTGCGAAGGATGTTTCTCCACGCAAACACGCCTTAGAAAAGCTCATTCAACACCGCTAACTTTGATTAATTTATATATGAAAAGATCTCAAACGCTATTGACATAAAAAGGGTGCTGTTAGAATCTTCTTGGATTTATCTAAGGCCTTTGTTACGGTCAACCGCAGTAACTTGATTGAAAAATTAGAATACTGCAGAACACGGCTGTGTAATGAATTCGATTAAACTCCACCTAACTAATAAACAATGATACGTTCAATTCGATCTCTGCCTTGGGACAGGAAAAAAAATAAACATTTGTGGAGACCCGCAGGGATTCATTCTTGGCCATTTTTTTATCTACTTAAATAATATTTCTAGAGGAATTCCGACTGCTAAAATAATTCTATTTCCAGAAGATACAAATTCATTTTATTCTCAGAGACGCCCAGACACTTTAACAAATTAACTTACTACATCAAGAACTTTATAAGTTTTCTGATGCATTTAAAGACACCAAACTATCCTTAAATTTTGGTAAACCTAAACTTGTGTGCTTAAGACCAAGACAAGAACGAAAACAATTTTGCTCCAAGATCTATAATGACAACAAGTAAGTTTCCGTCAAGTTAAAGAAACTGTCTTTATGTGTGAAGTTATGGATGAACATCTCTCTTGAAAGTTTCATATCACTAACATTTTTTAGAGCACCAGGCCGGTGTAATTCGAAAATCAAGATTTTTCCACCTAAAATCCACATTACGCACGTTATATATTGCACTAGTGTATCCTTAGTTTTCAATACTGTTGCTTGGGCAGCCACATACTATCTAATCTCTCACGCTTATTACTTCTTCAATTAAAGCGAGTTGCTAGGACCGTAATCAAGGCAAATATGATGCCCACCGCTAGTACATTATTCAAAAATCTAAGGTTGTCAAAATTCGATATTTGCAAATTACAGACCGGGCAGCTTGGGTACTCGCTTAGTATTAATAGCCTCCGAGACAAATTTAACAGAATATCGTCAAGTACTAGTAAGCTACTTCATGTTCTTTACGGACCTTTGGTGAATTGAATCTTTTATAGTTGCTTGTAGGAAATTGTATCTGTTTTTATCGAAGAACTCCCTGCAAGCAACTATAAAAGATAACCGACTTAACCAAATAAAAATCGCCGACACGGTTTTGATGTGTGCACTTTGCCGATGCTAGAACGCGACAAATGACAATATAAAGTGAAATCTGAGTGTGAACGTAAATTTTAATCCGTAATCAATGTAACAGATTTTCCTAACAATTTAATATAAAGATTTAAATAGAAGAGTTTTTAAGCTTTCCAGTGGTATATATTGACGTTTGCCAAGCGAGTTATTGGGCAAGAACTAGAAGTACCCCGCAAGGTGTTCAGTAACCTCAAGTACCCCTCCCCGCTAGTAACAAGGTGTTCAGTAACCTCAAGTACCCCTCCCCGCTAGTAACAAGGTGTTCAGTAACCTCAAGTACCCCTCCCCGTTCTTGATGTGGCTACGTTTTGAATCTCTCTCTATATGTATACATGTGTGATCGGAAAAACAAACCAGCTCCTTAATTAATCGTTGTTTTCAACATATTTTATTATACAGTTTAAAATGTTTGAGTTAAAACTGGAAGAACACTCACAAACTTTTCAAAGAGTAAAGTAGAGCTGTCCTCGCCTTCACTGAATATAAGGTGTTCTTTCTCGCTTTTCTCAAGCTTCTAGCTGTTTTTGTTCATTTACCTGTTCACTCTAATTTGCTCTGAACGCACGTACTTCCAATTGCAAACAAGTTTCACTTACCCCAAATAACACGAACTCATAAACATTCCCACCAAAAGGCTGTTTGTGATGACGTCAGCTTCCATTCCTTCGTCCCTAACATGCAACATTCAACCTCGTTCCCAGGGTCTTCTAGGTATTTTCAAAATGTCGGTTTCTCAACAGAAACTGCCATTTTGAAAAATATCCAGAGGACCCTGTTTGTTTGTTTGTTTGTTTATTATGGATTGATTGAAAATTTAAATGGTTGGTTGGTTGATTGTTTAATTGATTGATTGGTTTACTACAAACAAACAAACACAGAAGCTCATGTAGTATTGATTATTGTGCTACGGATAAAATATCCTTACCATTTATTTTCATTTGGTCAAAAACAAGAAAAATGAGTGCATGCTCTTTTGAATTGCAAAGCCCAGCAATTGACTTGTTGAAGTGACCTCATCTCATCCGTTTCTTTTTTTAAACAACATTTTATTGATCGATTTTGGGCGTTTGCAAGTACAGGTGTATTGCAAAGAATTTACAAAGTGGTAACAAAGGTGTGCAAAGGATTTAAATTACAAGTATCGCTATGAAGGTGCTGAAGATAGTTAAAATAAATTTAAAGTATAGGTGTCACTACGAGGGTTCTACATAAGAAAAAATACAGACAGTTGCAAATACACTGGTGTTAAAGCTATAGAGTACTACTTGTCTGCAGCCACACGAATGTCTGATTCCATTTCTGTTTCTGATAATATTTGGCTAAAGCTTCTCTCATCTGTGCAATATCACGTTGAATTTCAGAGGCACGTTTAATTCAGTTTAAAAATATATCAAAATCTGGTTTTATTGTCGCGTCAGTGAGAAATGAGACTGAATTCTTAATATTTATAAATACTTCAGTGCATTTAAACTTCGCTGAAAATATGTGTGGTCAGTATTGCGATGTGTTCAGTATAGTAATGCAAACTCTAAATGTAAAAACGATCTATGTTACAGCAATTACAAACAGACTCAAGACTTTGAGCCATTAGATAACAAGTTACTTAAACACCTATAAACTACAAGATAACTGCGTCAATCAAACTGAGTAATTTAAGCGAACCTGATTGACTGGATCATGTAGGGCATCACCGGAATAAACCCAAACCCGATGCCAATGCCAATTAAAATCTCGGCTAAAACAGTCAACCATATCGTCCTGAAACAAAATTAATATGTCACAGATTTAGACAAACCTTGAACCTTTTAAAATTAAATGTATAAATTATATTGCTAATAAGAGTTATAGAACCGTTTAACACAACGTTTTCGATTTTTAGGTCATCACAGATATTGTATATAAATATTGAAAACAGAGCCTTTATACCGGGAGGGGGTACGTATCTATAATTGGGACGGTGTGCCGCCCAAGCCTTCAAACTCTGACCCTATTACATACCTAAAAAAACAATTTTCTTTCAAAATTAAGTTGTTTCAGGCCAAACTGCAGAAATCGATACCTGAAATACACATCATCATAAACGGGCAAATATAAGTATCGTGCCCGTATCTTGTTTATCGCGTTTTTTTCGAAATCTGCGAAGTGAAGTCTCGGAGCAAATTGAGAAAAACTTTTATGGTCCAAGTATTCTTTGCGAAAACCGCACCCATTTCCAGGTTTCTCAAACAAATGTATACTCTTTTCCAGACCAAATTGGCCCAAAATCCATTTCCCCTCCCCTGGGCCTTTATACTGAGGAAAGTTTACTTGTGTATTCCAATAGAGAAAAGGGACAAACGCCAAACTTCAACTCGAATATTGAAGATAGGAGGGTGTTCAGCGACAAGGAGCGATTGCGTACAGAACTAAGGGATCATCTACAGGTCGAAAACGTTTATCTTAAAATTAAAGTGTATTAACCTTTTGAAAATTGTTTTATTTGGTGAATTATGTCAAAACAGCTATTACTATAAACGTTGTTTGGTAGTATTTATATCAGTCTTACCCAACCGGAAAAATCTTATCCAGAAATGGGGCGGGTCCCAGTAGGAAAATTCCAGTGGTGCTTGATGTAAAACCGGCCACCATGAGCAACAGGTATCGTGGCTAAAACAAAAAAAAATGAAATGAAATGAATCATTAGCAACCAGAGTAATTAATAAACAAAACGCACGTTGTTTTATTGTCGATACGGGCCACAGCAGATGTATGGACGCGAAAATCTTATGTTGCCCGAAGGTGAAATCTTTTTGTAAGATAATTTAGTCTGATGACTGCTTCGAGCGTAACACTGTGGTTGACGACAATTTTGCAGTTAAATGTATCCTTAATTACATTTTTTACTTTATACTTTATTGCTTTATCAACGTGTTACTTATACACACACATAGAAATAGACATACTTATACACAACATACTTACATACTGGCTACATACACACACATATTCTACAGACAAACATACATACGTACATACATGGATATTTACATACATACGCACATACATACATACATGCATACATACATACATACATACATACATACATACATACATACATACATACATACATACATA
>JAOBYF010223768.1:0-10158 GCA_025403605.1 Parazoanthus darwini | reverse complement strand
GTTTATGCCACCATTCGCAAAATTTCTTGATCTGTTCTTGTATTGCAAATAGTTTACACGAGAATTCAAATTAGTTTGATAGTACTAGATATGTGTACTGAAATTGACATATAAGGGCATTTCTATTATTCCTTTTCATTTAGATGTGAGAAAATGTTAATGTCGTCGGTATCAGTTGCCAACTGTATCAAGTACTATCAGACTGCAGAGGACATTGGGGCTAAGGACCTACAGAAGTACTGCGCTGAGATCATCACAAGTCACTGGGTTTGTAGTCTTATTGCAGATAATGCTCAAACTTCACTTCAGGGAGCTAACGGTCTTTTGAAATCACTTGTAAGTGACCAGTGTTATGTTAAAGTTTTCAGTTATATTGTAGGCGAGTTGTTACATACACTGTACATGCAGGTGGATGTTGAATGGAAGATGGCTTTACGAGGTTGGATTTTGTTGGGACATGCCAAATCCTTGATACATGTACTGAGGAAGACAGGAAGAAACCAGTTGCTGCTCGTTGATCAGGAGACAAGTTGGAGTTCACATATGTTTTTAAACGTATATCTGAGACCTTACTTTTAGTTTTTCTAAATTTCCTTTAAGTTCAGTTTCTTCAAATTACTTAATATCTCCCTTCAATCCAAGTTATTGCAAAAAGTTGTAAGAGTACCAGCTTGATAAATAATTATGTATTACAATTTTAAGTTTAAGTCAGTGTCATAACATTTTCGTTGTTTTCATGAAATTGTGCAAAAATCAAGCCGTTCATTTTTTTGTGATTTCTTAAATGCTGTCGTTTTTGAAGCTCTTCTACAACTGAACGGCATAAATTACGTTGAAAAAAACAAGTCAACGGATTAATATCAAAACATGTTAATGTGATTTTTTCAACGTTGACTTTGGATATAATGCCATGCACGAAGACGAAGTGTATGCATAACTCGTAAAAAAAATCGGCGCTCAAATAACTTGTTTGAAATAAGTAAAGCAGAAGGTGAAGTCGTGATTACTGTATTAGCCATGAAGAGGGAAAAGATCTTCCCCCGAAGCACAAGTAATTGGAGTCCCTTTGAAATGTGAAACTTTCCTTCAGCTATAACTGTGACGTCATCGAGCTGTACAGACCAACAATATCGATCTACGTCTTCATCTTCTGGACTTTTTCCAGTTTCAGTCTGGCGTTGAAAAAGCGTAGCTACGCAGGAAAAAATGAATTTATGAAAAAAAAGTTTGTCGGTTGACATCAGATTTTTACGTCGTTTTGAAAAATGTAAAAATTAAGTGTTATGAAAACTATATATCTGTTACAAGTTACTTTCTAAACATGTTGCTAGATGTGATCAAACTGTAAGATTGTTTTATTTACACTCGTGGCTAAATTGTATGTGACTCCAACAGTAAAAAGTAACATTTTTTTTCTTTTAAATATAACTATTATAGAGTTCTAAAGTTTAACAGACATATCTTAAAATATCTGAAATAGTGAAATTTAACAACAGTACCGGCGGTTGGTTTTTACAAAAAGTAGTAATTAAAAACTTATATTTGTTTGAGTAACGTTAAGATCTAGGTAACCTTTTATTGTTCTGCGGCATTTCGCTTTTCCCCACATTAGAGTGTTTAGAATTTAAACTGAGAATATAACAACCTACACACAACTTGTTTTTGAAATAAACCTTAAATTTCTCAAATTTTCTAGTTGTCAGGTCTGATTCCGATTCCTCAAGTTTTGTCAGCTTGTAACTTACAAGTGTGTTAACGGCTTCATGGAATTAAGTACTTCAATTAGATATGTTGATTGAATTTCAGCATGATCTCAAAACAGAAGACTTCGCCAACATGAGTGCACCGCTGCTGTACGAGATGTTCAAATCTAAGTCAGCCTATCCTCTTCACCTGGCCATTAGACACCACCGGGAGGATGTCGTGTTCCTGTTTGTCATCGAGTTCAACTCACAGGTGAGTTAAAGTCTACACACAGGGCCATAGCCATCTTTGAGGCGGAGATGCCAAATGCCTCCCCTGAATAATGCACCAGAATAAAATTATTTTTTTATATTTTTAAATGACAGTTGAAAAAAAATGTTCATGTTCTGAATTTCTTGTTTTGCCTCTTCTAAATTTGAAGTCTTGCTACGGCCCTGTACACCACAGTTATCACAAACAGTTCAGCTCTCTGGTTTGTCTTTATTAAATATGTGTGTTCGGGGGGATGTGCTTATTTGGGGAAGTTTAAGGACTGTTTATCTCCGTGACTGTTGCAGCTGCCTGGCAAACTGGACGAGGTAGAGCCATCAACCGGGCAGGTACCGCTGTTTATCGCCCTGGTGGAGCAGCAAGACAGCATAGCTAGGACACTTGTAGGCCACGGCTGTGACGTCACCATGGCCGACATCGATGGACAGACACTCCTTCACAAGGCCATCCAGGATGGTGACGAGTTCGCTGCTACGTTTCTGATTCAAAATGGGTCTCGAGTGAGTGCAGCGACCCACAGTGAACACGTGACACCGTTACATTTAGCTGCTTCCTATAGGTAGGCGGCGAGTAATTATGACTTAGTTTGCCCCGAAAGAGTTTACTGGTTATGAGGCTTTCGGGAATGTGACAAGGGTCAGTTGTACTTTCGGTTTACACGTGTCCGTCTTTACCAAAGTATTTCTGTGAAAACTTACTTATTTACTTGCTTGCCTATACATACTTACTAAATTAATTACTTAATAACTAATTTACTTGCTTACTTACTTACTTACTTACTTCCTTAGTCACTTACTTACTTAGTCACTTACTTACTTAGTCACTTACTTACTTACTTACTTACTTACTTACTTACTTACTTACTTACTTACTTACTTACTTACTTACTTACTTACTTATTCACATCCACAACACAATGACCGCCTGCCTCTAAGCAGAGTAGCCACGATAGAGATCTGAAAATATCTTTAATTAAAGTTTCTACTCATTTTGGGTCGGTGACAATTAAGCTGCCTGTTAACCTTTAGTGATCTGTAAACCCATATGTATATAAACACACTAAACAAACTGTCTGGTTATCTGGGAAAATTCAAAATACCGAAAATAAAAGAAAAACACCGAACTTGTTGGATTGTTCAAGCGCAACGAAGCTCTGACGATGAAAAGGTGAACGTTACATTAACTCAGTCAACTCACCTGTACCCAATTGAGCCAAAAATCTTTGCACTGAGCGGTTAGGCCAGACATTTTATATTTTTTGTTTCACGGTTTTTTTTTTCAATAATTTAATGTCACACAAAAAGTTGTAAAACTGGATATATAGTGAAAAATAGGCATATACTTGTGTAAACAATTATCGTACTTGATGTTTAATATATCAAAGATGACAAAGTACAGTATGAAAAACAGTTTCTTACTGTGAAATATAAATGTTATGAGTCTTATTACCAGACTTTGAAGATTACAAAAATGTATCAAATAATTCCTGATGTTACAAAAGCGGACCAAGAATATTTACTGTATGTATGTAGAGTACACTTTCCAACCAGAACATTCATGCGCGCGTGTTAAAAACACAAAAGTCACGTACGAGTCACTTTTCCACACAAAACTCGATTTAAAACGTTTGGGGAAAAAAATAATATTTCAAAACATTGGTAGTTTCTAAAATTTGCATCTTTTTAATTCTATCGGGGAAACACATGTTGATTTAATTTTTTTGTGTGAAAATTCATGTCGGCGCGCCCGTAAAACAAATTAAAAAATGTCCGCACGTACTGTGTATGTCTGCGCACGCGTATTTGCGTGTGCTTTTAAGTCTGTGTTTGCAGTTTTGTTTGTGGGATTTGTGTGTGTATGGAAGAAAGCGCACACTTTTTGAGTGATAATAACAATGTATTCCGACAGCATGTTTCTTAACGCCCCTCAGTTCGCTGTTTTCCCTTTAGATTGAATAAGTTTTTCAACACTAAACGAATATTATCGTTGTTTCAGTTCTCGTTTAACATTTACACCGATTAAAGTTACGGTACAGTTTGAAATGGGTTAAAAAAGGCAGTGTTAGTTTTTTTGTGGAATAAGATTATCCCTAAAAAGGACTTTAAAAAAAAAAAAAAGTTCCAATAGCTCGTTTAGTTCCCGAGATATTCCAAGGGAAATTTTCACCGGAAGTCTGCGTCTGCTTGTCGTTGTTTTTCAAATGCTGTGTTACCCAAACAAAAAAGACAGTAAAATAGCCTCAATTCATTCGATTTTTGTCCTATCGCCATAAGGTTGTCAAACTAATAGGATTGAATGTAAGTAAGTAAGTAAGATTTGGCACAGTGAAATAAATATGATAAGTAAACTTTATGAACTTGCCAAGAATTTGGAAACTCGCTTTGGTTATCACTAATGGGCTCAGTTCTCCACTTATCCGCTTGAAAATTTAAAATTTTCTCGAATCAGTTCCATAGTGTGGATGACGTACATTAACAAAATCCCTGACACGTTATTAGTTTTTAAACGTACTGATTTTAGAATGATAACAAACGATGTCAAAAATTGAAAACTCTCGGTCATGAACAGCTTGTTAGTTCTCCGGTGCTTACAAAGACGACTTTGCAAAAATGACATACAACATCAAAGAATTTTATAAGCTTTCCACTTTTTTTATGAGGGCCAGTAAATTGGCCGAAGCTCATTGTTCTTGATTTTTCGGCGATTCGAGCCTCAAACTGTTTTTAAATTGTTCTTATTTCTGCATGTGGTTTAAATCGAATAAAAACTAAGCCTAAAGTATTGCAATACATGTATTGGAAAACGAATTGCTTGGCGGGTGGATTTTTGATCAATTCCTCCAGCGGAAATATCTTGGATTCGCTGAGTCATTCTCCCGAGACGATTTCCAGTGATTATCCCAGTATAGAAAATTTAGCTATCAAGCCCGAGCCTCGGCTTGTTGTTAAATTATTCTTAAATTTTGGCCAGTCTGAGCCTCATTGTTCTTATAAAATTGTTCTTATTAAAAAAGCGTGTACATGGGTTTATGGGTAACTGGGGCATTTTAACGAAGCTACGAACTGATAACTGAAAACACCGCTCAAGGTGTACAGTGACCTTTTTTAAAAAGGCTATCAGCGTTAGCACTGCATGCCGAAGTATTGAGTTGTTTAGCATACTTCCTTTGACGTACATACTCGAGGCAAAATTTTCCGAGATAAGTCAGCAAAAATTTCACTTCTCTTTAATAAAGCTGTTTTTGTATTGATTTTTCAGGAAACAGCTTTTTTTCAAGAATAAATCCAAAGCTATGCTCTCTTTTAGTACATATAATTACTTGTGGAGGAAGCGTATGATAGGAAAACGAGCGAAAATGAAATATTTTGTTCAAAAAAAAGAAACCCTGA
This sequence comes from Parazoanthus darwini, assembly GCA_025403605.1. Classification (NCBI taxonomy): domain Eukaryota; kingdom Metazoa; phylum Cnidaria; class Anthozoa; order Zoantharia; family Parazoanthidae; genus Parazoanthus; species Parazoanthus darwini. Next base: position 4,795 of record JAOBYF010223768.1, on the reverse strand, counting down.
AAAAGTCCAAAAAAGGGTACACGAACTTGTGATCAAGAAGTACTAATCTTTTAAATGAAATTCTTGTGCTAGGTAAACAATTCTTACCGTAAAGTGAGTTGCCCGGTTTTTCAGTTGAAAAATAAACTCTTGTATTGCTTCAACTTTCGACCGCGAGTTCTTCTTGAAAAGCCTGTCTTGAATCTTTTAGGATCACCCTTAAAATACCTGTCCGCAGCTTGAACAAGCCATAAATGGTAAATGTTTATCTACCCTGTATAGAAACAGGATAATTAACTATACGGCACTTCCCCTCGTAAACATTCGATGCTGCCGTAATTGTTCCAAACTGTTTCCGCCCACGATAGTCATGAAAATTGATCTAGCATTTGCAGTGGAGCTTAGGGCTGCATTCAAACGAGCGATTTGGGGTGTGACGTAGGCAAACTACTTTCTAAACTACAGGTCGTTTTCAAATTACTTTCAAGAAAAATACATTGTCTCTTAAACCAGCACGTATGCTATTGAGGGACTGTTCAAAATATCAAGACTCACTGGCAAAACGGTTTCATTCAAAAGAGTCTGTCACTTAATCTACGTTGTTTGAAGCCTGTTGTTAGCTCAATAACAGACAGTAAAACACTTCCCGCGAAAACTAGAAATAATTGTAAATGACGCAGTTAAAATCATTGTCTGTATACAGGTCGAGATTGCGCAAAATAAAAGCCTCACCGACGCAGATCTATTTTATTCAAAGCCAAAGGAGCTCAATTTGTTGCCGGATTCGCATTTTGCTGAAAGCTAACAGATAGTTTAAGTAGGAAAAGATTCTCACGAAAAATAACAAAATTCTAAATTCTAAAAGAGCATTGTAATTTTAAATATCGTGTCCCATTTAGTTTGGAGGTTTGGAAGATTATTTAAAAGTGAGTTTATGTTATCATTTAGACCAACTCCGATGCTTTCATCGCCACGTGGTGGTGATAAGGAAATGAACATCTCTATCGTTTTGTTATTTTAAAAAATTAGTTAATACGACTTAATGCAATCTAACAATAAAAAATTCCAGAATAAATATAGTTAGAAAATTTGAAAAATAGATTGGTTTCAAAATATTAAGCACAGAATTTTCTTGTCTATAATTGCTTTCAAGTTAAAATTTACAAGCGGAAGGAACTTCATTGTAAAAACAATAGTTTTGCATCCAATAAATTCGTTTTAAACTAAAGATGCAATCTGGCAAGTTGTTAACAAAATTTCTGTTTGCCACAAAAACATGTACAAAAATTGAACTTTCTGTTTTTTAAAATGTAGTTCCGTTATAATTCATAAAACGACTTCCTTGCCCAACTTTTTTGTTAACTTGAGTTTGTGAATGGGGTTAATTGTTAAATTTTATTGATAACACCTTGATTTATCGCCGTGAAGTTTAAATACCAACGTGAGAAAGCAATTTTCCTGAAAGCAGAGAGTTAATTCATTTGATTGGGTGACGCAAGAGACAAAATGAGCTCAAGTCTAGCTTGCAGCTTAAAAATAGTTTTACTCTTTCAGCAAATCTGTGTCACCTATAAATTAAAAGTGTCACTTAGTAAATTAAACCAAGACACAATCAAACACGTACAAGAGTTAATCTAGGCTTACCATTAATCTCCATAACTGCCGAGTTACCGAAAATAGCAAAGATATCGAAATATGAAACACAAAAAGGAAATATCATTTTTATTTTCACCCACCGAGGCTAATTTTTGTTTCGCATTCTAAGCTTTTCAGAATTAGCTTGCAAGCACGTAAATAGTTTTCACCCGATTGTTTCCTTTCCATTGGTGAAAATAGCTTTTATTACGAGATAATACTCATTTAAACACTATTACGTGCCGAATCCATTTCACACGGGATAACCCTATTGCCGAGCCAAAGGCGAAGGTAATCGACAAGCTCAAATATCCCGGCAAAATTATGGGAGCATGTTTATGACCATTTGAATCCATTTTGATAGAAATTCAGTTATTTGCTGGCTCCTTTTGGGAGGAGCAAAAAAAGCACCTTTCCACTTTAACAAACGTTCCAGTTCAGTTCTACTTGCTCTAAATTTTACTGCACGTTTCGAGCCGTGTTCCGTAGCTCCGTAGTATGCGTCGGACACCCTTAAATTTTTTATTTCACTTGGAAGCTCATATAATTCTGAAATAGATAGTGTTACATCTTTTTTTAACGTCGTTTTGGTAAGCAAAAACAGACGTGCTGTTTCCCATGTACCCGACTTTTTCTCTTCACTACAAGGTCCCACTTTCTGCCACCAACTGATACATCAACAACAACTTTTTATATTTACAGTAACAATTTATTTGCTTCGATATCTCAGTGGGGCTCTGGTCATCAGAAATAGCTACAAGGGTTACCAGTATTTCTTGGTATTTTATTTTTGCAATATTTATGATCGGTTCACGCACAAGAAATTGAGTAATTTGGAAAAGCCGAATTTCAGCATAATTCACATGCATTCAATGACGGCAATTTTAGTCGCGCGTGTAGTTCACATTTTACAGCTTATTCAAGAAAATGTTGAGGTTTCAGGTGATTAATCAAGTCAGCTAAGCACTGTTTGAACTTGTACTTTTTCTGACACAATTTTGAACTTCATTAACTGACACTACCATTGTGCCAAAGTTACATAACCCTAACTCGTGCAATAAACTGTTCAGTCGAGAAAATTGAGCACTAGAGACAGGTGTAAATGAACTTCCAATGAAACATTGCTCGCAACATCTCGACAACGGTTTGAGGTTTTAAAAATAAACGGGTTACCCATAGCGATGTTTAAATTGTACCGTACTCTAAAATAAATTAAAATGAAGCACACTCTGTCATCAGCTTAAAACCCCACTCAGTGGCTTTAGTATGCTTCTTTCTCATCACTACATGCAAGCTTAGGAAGAACAGCTCCAGCTCTTCTCGTCTACTGTGAACAGTTTTGCTCGAGGAACATCTCTCCCTGAGCTGTGTTAAGGTAAATACAACGACAAACCATGGATCACTTCGGAAGAAGATTACCTTATTCCCAAGCGACAAAATGCCTGTTCCACCGCAAACAATTCTATCAAAACTTGCTCGATCCTCTTACTTCAGTTCTATCTTCTCCGACGTGCAACAATACAATGCAAACCACGTAAGTGGTGGTTGGCAGTGAAGAGCATTGATGGCCTTTCTACCTTAAAGATTATTTTCACCTTGATGCAAAACGACTTTGCCAACTTGTTCAATGCATGATAAGTTCGTTGAAGAGGGACCACCTCTTCATCTTCTTTTGCCTGCTGTGAAGTCCATGTTTTGGAGCAAAGAAACTTAAAAGGCCTTAATATCAGCAAAATTTCACTCGTTGACCTGTCCAGACAAAATAGCAAATTGGTTTCTCCCAGAAAACGCTTCCGCGTTTTGTTTCAATCTTTAAAGAAAGTGTTATTTCTCCAGCCTTACATCTACTGTGAGTATAAAATAATTGAATCATTTATCTACAAATCAGCAACCTTTGACACGATCGACCCCCTCCAGTTTAGTTCTCTGAATAGCTCCAGCTGGATCATGACTCTTGCATGCTTCTCCCACAAGTGGTATGAAGCAACTGACAACAGAGGAGCATCCTTGCGGATTTGCCTTTCTGACTTTTCGAAGTTATTTGATGAAAATACGTAGACAAATATACTATTTGGAAGGTTACAGCAAGGAACTCCCTGTCACATCTACCATCAGCAGCTAAAAGAATGCAAGACGTGGCCTCTGCCTACGAAATGAAGCTCGACCCGCCAAAGACCAGGAATTCAGTACGGGTCCGTTAATTCCACGTCTCGTCTCGTCCCGTCGCCAATTCGCCAATTCTTAGCGATGTTCATGCGGTGAACATTGTTTCAAATGCCAAATCACCACTTGGTGTCATTACCTGAAATGATCTTAAATGGAACCTTCAAGTTGATTCATTTTGCCAAGAAAGCTGCAAAACGCCTGTATGCTCTGCGGGTTCTGAGGAGTATCGCAAGTATATTGTCTGTATTGACTCAACCAGCAACCACTTTTCTCGCGATTCCGAGAACTCGGATAAACTAGTGGCAGTCTCAGGGGATGATTCGCCACTACAGCTAGTGTGTACTGTTTTCAGACTCTCAGTTTCATTTTTTCATTTTTGTAATTTTTAGTTACTAACTTGGTTATTCATTGTAAGCAAAATATACAAAATAGACTGTTGTGGTTGTTTTTGTTATCGTTGCAAGGAGAACACTCTTCTTTAAGCTAATTATTATAACTGCAGTACTAGACTTCTGGGTGCACTGATGGGCTTAATTTAATACATCAGCTGGGCGTCAACCTAACCTGCCGCTGTGTTTTGCTCTCATTAAAAACGAAAAGTTCTCAACCCAATAAAATGTTTCAATGATGGGTTATTTTTCGTCATAGTGTTCCACTAAATTTTCTAATAATACATACTGTTCTTTTCACTTAAGATTAAACATATTAAGTTTAATAAGTAAAGAATATAAATTATACGTCTAAATAAGTTGCATTCAGAATTACCGTAACAGTTTCGCTGCTATGTATCAAGAAAAAGTGGCACTTTTCTATTTCAAATACAATTAAAATCAGTTTTCTAAGATCTTGAAAGCTCTGGCAATATTTAATGAGCTAAATTTAGCACTGACTTAATCGACTTCTGTATCCTTCTGAGGACTTCCCTGTGTCTTGAACCTTTAAGGATACTGTAGACCTTCAGAGGGGAATTTTCTCCAAATATTTGAAAATTTGCGATATTGTTTGAAATCAAATA
>JAOBYF010223657.1:0-10161 GCA_025403605.1 Parazoanthus darwini | reverse complement strand
AAGGAGAAGGAGAAGGAGAAGGAGAAGGAGAAGGAGAAGGAGAAGGAGAAGGAGAAGGAGAAGGAGAAGGAGAAGGAAAGGGAAAAGGAAAAGGAGAAGCAGAAGAAGAAGAAGAAGAAGGAGAAGGAGAAGGAGAACAAGAAAAAGAAGGAGAAGGAGGAGAAGGAGAAAGAGAAGAAGAAGGAGAAGGAGGAGAAAGAGAAGGAAAAGGAGAAGGAGAAGGAGAAGGAGAAGGAGAAAGAGAAGGAGAAGGAAAAGGAGAGGGAGAATTACATTTCACGAAAAAAAAAAAAGAAAGAGCGGATAGAGTTAATTGTTAGAACAAAACGAAATTAAACGGATATTATTCTTACCTTAAAAGAAAAACGGACATCTTCAACCTGTGTATTGAGAAAAAAAGGTTCATTTACCTACTCAGTTCCTAATCTTGAGTCTAAAACTTCGGTGTTGCAATTTGAGTGCATGAAATTATTATTTAAAAGTAACTATAATTAAATAAATACAAAGAATTAATATGATTATTGATAGTAAATAAACTTACAAGTTTCTTCTCCTGGCTGATCTAAGGGAATCTGAAATAAAACAGACATTTCAATGAGTTAAGACTTACCATTAAGATTAGTTCTTTCTCAGGTGCAGTAAAATGTATTTACTCTAAACCGTGCATTCTAAATAGATAAGGCAAACAATTGTGAAAAGCAGTTTTTAAAAACAAATTAGATAAAAGTAGTATTAATAATAAAAACAGTAAATATTATGAACTGTTAAAAGGTTAGAACTCGTGCATTTTTTTAAAAGAAAAGACTGACTTTGGAAGAAAAGAGTAGTTTCATAAAGTCAATGTTAGTGCAAGAAAAATCAATTTAAAGCTATCTTTGCCTCGAGAAGAAAAGTCAAAATAGTACTTACAGATATCTTGATTCTGTCCGCTACATTACGATTTTCGCAAATGCACTTTAAATTTCGTTTATTTTACAACTGTGAAATTTACAAATGATGTTTCTGTGGTCAATATTTATTATCACAAAAAATCGATCGTGTTCATTTTAATTGCGACAAAGTAGTGGTTGTTTGCTCAATATGCAAAGTCTTGTTTAAGTAGTGTTGAGAGTTAAATCCGGCAGGAAAATCACACTTGAACATTTCACCACCACGTCGCTGTCTGACGTGACGTCAATGGTAACCGTTTCTTTTGGAGTCACTCACTGCTAACGCTAAACAAAAATGATATGATGTTTTCATTGTCTGGAACAAACCTCGAGCTTTTTATCTGGTAAGCAACCTAGGAGCTCGTACTGTCTCTCTTGACTGACGAGAACAAACACGAATTGAGTTTGACCTCACCTTTGGTTAGGGCTGAAGATGACCAACTATAGACAGATTGCGGTATGACGTCATCGCTAAAACCTTGTTCTTTATTCAAACTTAACATCAAGTATGTAAGGGAGAGCTTCGGGTAATTACAACTTTTCGGCCATAATTTCGTCAATATTTGCCGATACATCGGTTTCAATTTAAATGATAGAAATTTTTAATCGTAGCGACACAATAGAAAGTTGATAAAGACTCACAACTAAATCGAGAATTTTCAAAAATAATTTAGAAGGAAAAAAGATATGTGATGGGGTGAGTTGTTAATTCTGAAGGAATTTTTAGGTTTTTGGATTTTAAAGTAAGTTAAAAATTAACTTTTGGAGTTAGAACACTAGGTCGTGTGCTATCCGAGGAGTGGCCTTTGCTCGCTTAGGAACTGAGTTTGTTGCGTTACAATAACATTTTCCCCCCTTCAAATCTTGTCCAATCAATCATTCTAATCACAACCAAATTACGATCCGTTGCTCTCCCTTAACAAAACGTTTACACACACGTAAAAAAGTCATGACATATTTAGTACTTTGTAAAGACTTCAGGCCATTATGTTGAACACTTTTAAAGTAATGTGTCTTTGAAACGAAGGTCAAAGATTGCAGAGAATGTATGGGTAACTCCGGACATGAAACTAGAATCCGTTCAGGCTCGCAAGTTTACAGTAATTTCCATGCACTTACTTAATTTAAATAGCTTAGATTTAGTGATAAATTTAAAACTTGACAAAATATTAAACTTACATTTCTCCAAAGTTAGCCGACATAATTAAAAAAGTACTGTCTTATGTATTTTTAGTTTATATTGATTTTGTTTGAGGTTTGAAGTTGAATTAATACTATATACTACTTTACATTATGCTAATGAGCCAAAATGTAAACGATGACGTCATCAGAAACCCACCTTTACATCACGATTGCCATGTATTAATTGAAAGCCCTGAACTGTAACTGTATTAGAGACTAGCATTTCAGAGCAAAAAGAATTGATGTCAAGAAGCGAATGTTCTTAATGTACGTAGTGGGGAACTAGTTGGCAAAGTTTAAATATGTGCATAGTACACTTAATATAACCCTGATCCTAGTACTAAATCTCATGAGTTTAAAGTCATGGCGTAAGTGTAGGTACTCAACCTAAAATCTTAAACCTAACCCAAACCCTACAACTAGTGTTAATCATAACCTTGAACCTAACCTTCTTTCAGCGACTCACTAGCTCAAAAAGGGTCATCATTAAAAACAGGTTGATTTTCAGAACAGGAAAACGTGTTGTATTTGTTTTATCTTTCCGTGCGACCAGTCGCACGTACAATTTGTGTGACCGTCATCACAGATTCTTGTCGAATAAACACACGTTGCGATTTGCGTGAAAAGTGCATGACTGTTAGTTTTGTGATCGGTGGCCAAACAAACGTAAATGAAAATGATTGGCCCCTGTAGTGATTCAGTGCATGGATTGCTTGAATCAGAGGACACAATATGAAATCATTGCCTAGATAGCTGCCAGGGCAGAATGGAATTCTCCTTAATAGGAAATTTGCATTCAATTTTGCGGGTTATGCAGTAGTAACCAAATATGTTTTACTTTGTAAGTAATGTTGCACTGTCTAGTTGGGTTATACATGGACAAGTCTTTTGCAAAATCATCTTCAAAAACGCTCAAAATGTCCAGGTATCGTATTCTACGCTATGGAATCAACGGAAGGAAAACTGCTGTCCATGGTATTCCCAGAAGCAGTTCTAAGAGACACAGCTGAGCTCCATCTTACTTTAACATCAGGAGGTTTGACTTCAACGGGATCACGTGGCGCTACCACCTCAGAATCGTGTGACGGTGCAATCTGCAGGAGTTTTGGACGAGTCACCTGACTGTTCACCTCATAAACTGGATTGGAGAAATCTTGGAGTTCTCGTGATTCCTGTAATAACCCATAAAACCTAAAAAGTCGTTCAAAAAATCCCAAACTTGAAAAGAGAAATCAGTTCAACTGCTCTTGTGTTACTTACCTTCTCTACTGCTGAGGATTTCAACTCAACCAGTTCGCCGGAGTTGGGAGCTTGACCATACATTGGGTTCTCAAACGAGTACAAATTCGCGGTGTCACCGAAAGCATCACTGTCGTACTGAACGGTTTCGTCGTCCTGATAGGAGAGAGCACGGGTACCAGAGTAAGACTTGTAGAGTAACAGTAAGACTTGTACTAAGACCAAAACAATTTACTTAACTTGTCTCCTATCTTTTTAACACAATAAAAAATGTGAAACAAAAACTAATAAAAGTGAAATACAATAAAATAAGAAACAAAATGAAACAAAAAAGTTCTCTAGTTAGTTACTTTTGCAAAATGACATGTCGAATAGAAACTCATTTTGCAAATATGACAAAACAAAGAACGATTGAGCAAACAGACCTTCTTGTATCTAAATGAAGGATGAGGAAGTCTTTTTCTCTTCCATAACCAACCAATGATAATGACCGCCAAAACAATTAGGACCGCAAGTACTGCAATGACTATGCCAGCTGTAGCGCCACCACTGAGACCCTAAAAACAAACATATTAAAAATTAAGTCATAATAGCGGATAATGCCTCATTAGGAAAATATTTCAGGAATAAACCGATACGAGTCTGTAACTCGAGAGAGCACAGAACCATCAGCACAATCTGGAAAGTTTACTTTCATGCAAGGAATAATCAAGGATAATGTAATCTCTGTAACTTCCAATGTTATTGATTATTTGTATCTCCAAATTTGTTTGTTTTACCATTCAAAAGTTTTCAGTGGACACTTGTTGTGCTGTGCACTGTCAAAGTCTGGACTAAATTCGGTTCAATTCGGAATTTGGCTTTATGATGCATTATGCTAATGAAGCTAAATATAATGACGTTATCTGATATCCACCTATTGTATCAAACGTACAAATCTTTTAAAACGCATACCTCCTTTCTACACACAGCCAATTGTTACATCTGGACACTTTCATAAAATCCGCTTCTTATTCTTTGCCCCTTCTTACTTATGACCCTTTCTTATAAACAGCCCCCTTTTAGACATAGTCCCTTCTTGGCTATGTCCCTTCTTACTTATGACCCCTTCTTATAAACAGACCCCCTTAGACACAGTCTTTTCTTAGTTTTTGCCCCTTCTTTTTTATGACCCCTTCTTTTAAACATCCCCTCTTAGACACAGTCCCTTCTTAGTTTTTACGGCTTCTTACTTATGATCCCTTCTTATAAACAGCCACCTCTTAGACATAGTCCCTTCTTAAATATGACTCCTTATGATAAACAGCCCCCCCTTACACACGGTCCCTTCTTTCATACAAGCCTTTCTTAAATATTGCCTTTTTTTAGATATAGTGATCTTTTTATTACACGTGCGTCCTTAACACATATGATTATTGATATATATTTTCCTAGATAAACATTGAAAAGTACATATTGCGACAAACGTACCTCTGATTTACTCTTACCAAATACACCCGGCTGTAACAAAACAAATACAACGGTGTGACTTCAGAGAATATTAACATTTCACAATCTTTTTATCATTATCATTGTTATTATTATTACTATTATTATTATTATTATTACCGTTAACATTATCATTACCACTAACATTATCATCTGTATTGCCATTATCATCATCAATTACAGCAGTTGCATAACAATTAACTTAAGCATTTAAAGCACTGACATTACAAACATTACATTACCATTAATAGCATTAGCAACGGCGTTACAAACATCATGTCATTATCATAATAATTTTTATGGACAAAAGCTTGTTTCGATCAATGAGATCATTATCACTAACGTCAACACTGAAACTAGGATGCAACCAAACCGATTGTATGAGAAACCAAGAAAGAAAAGAAACTGCCCTGAGCAGGAATCGAAACAACAAAACCTTGATGACCGGGCAGACGTTCTAACCAGACGCTCTAAACTTGCACGGTTTCTGTTTTACTAGTTTTTGCTTTTTTGCATGTCAGATGTGAGCTCGCTGCTGATGTTCACATTATTGTCGTTATCATTGCCACTGCCATTCTCACTTTCATTTTCATTGTCATTATTACTCTCATTACTTTACCATTACCACTGTTACTATAATTATCATCGTCTTTTCATTATCGCCATTTTATTTGTTATTATTAACAACTAGAATGCGGGATTCATGGTGTTACATTCCATAGTAAACCACAAATGTGTTTGTGCGTATTTGACTCACGTTCATACTTATCCCATAAGCAAAAGAAGCACAAGCTTGACAAAAAGAGAAAATGTTTCTTTTGTTGTATTCGTGTTTGTTTCGTGTAAGTTCATACTGGAATTTTCCCGTGATTGTGCCTATTCGTGTGCCGTGACCAAACAACAAGCGTGAACCAGGCTTAAAGTATACTTTAGGACGAATAGATTTTGAGCACCTGTTTTTTTCTGCAATGATAAATATGCTACATATGTAGTTTGATCAACAAGGGTTGAGATGGTATTTTTTTCGTAAGGTTGGGTTTAAAGCTTTGATTAGAGTGCTAACCTTCAGCAGAGCAAACGTGAACTATACAGCTCGGTTTAGGTGGAAAAAGATTCTTTATATACGTTACAGTGAGTATGTCTGAATACAACATAAATATTAAAATTTACATCAACAGAGATCTGTTCACACTTACACTTGCCTTAATCTTAGTTTTAAGATTAGTGACACTTAATTAACATTATTTAACAACGGTATTAACCCCGCCTTCTCTCAAACTAGCAAGGAACGTTGTCCTTTGAAAATTCTAGCTTCATTTAAATTTCTTTACCTTGTGGCATAACTTTAGTGGTTTCTTGATATCTATACGTTATCAGTAGATGTTTGCTTATACAAAGCATTTATAGCATCCTTAAAAACAGACTTTAAGACAGGTTAAATTTAAGTTACCACGGCGGCAGTAGTTGTGCTAGTAGCAGTTAGAGATGGCTGCTCTGTTGCAGTTGCTACAGTTTGAGTAGGTTTCTTTATCTCCTGGGGAGAAATGATGATTAACATCAGCCAGATGTAAGGATAACGCTTTCGTTGCTCTACTGTCAAACTTATTCAAACATTCATTCGAGAAATGCGCCTACATTCACAGCCACAACCAAATACATTAATTATTAGCAAGCTTAAAGTTATTGTTACTAAATAAAAATGTATTACTTCAATAAAAATTATAGCAAAAGGTTAAAACAATGGCAAAAATCGTTGTTTAGAAACACGTTTGTTTGTGACCTAGCTTCTGTTGTTGTATGCGTGAAAGCCGATAAAGCCGCTTGTGTGCTGTGAGTTTTTTTTAGTTGTCAGTTGAACAGCTGGAACAGCGTGACATGTATCACTGATGTCTGCGTTACCGTTAGAGTTGTCACAACTTCGGTAGTGACTGATGCTTTCGTCACAGCAGCCGAGGTTTGAGTCACCGCGAGAGTGCGTGACACAGTCTGCGTTGCAGAAAGTTCTGCAATGAAGCTCGTCGCGACTGTTGTAATCGAAGTTTGAGTCACGTGCTTGCGTGTCGTGATCTGAGGTAGTTGCGTCGAAACTGATTCAGATGTAGCGTTAGTGGTTAGTTTTACCTGGTGCATAAAGCAATCAAGCAAAGTATTACTAAAAATAACAAATCAAATTAATAAAAATAATAATCAAATCATAATAAATGTATATTAAATTGCGATCATGCAGGAAGTTAGTACGGAGCATGCCTTTTGTTCTATTTTCGGATCCCGGATGTGCATCTGTTTTGTACGATCGCCACAAATGTGTGGAAAACTATTCGGGACCTGTACCACTGTTGTTATATTACGTGCTCTATCCTTGAGTTTTTCAAGATTTTATAGCTATTCCTGCATTTTTTGGTGGTTCGCTTCGAGAACTGATTATGTTCAAACCATTCTAATTCTAAATCATTTGTCGACAAGAATAAAGTTCTCCCACGGTTGTGTAAATCTAAGATGCGACATTGTGAACTTGCTCACTCACTGCGTGCCGCTGCTATGTTTGCTGTGAAGGGTCGTTGTTGTTGGAGCATAATGTTTGCCAATGGTTGGCAAAGTTATCAGGACACGTAGTTAAATATAAGGCTCCAATTTGTGTTAGCTATTTGTGTTTTAATAATTTGAAATGTAGTGCATTTCAAAATGGTTAGAGACTTTTTAAGATATGAAAACCTTTTGGAGAGAGATGTATTTAAGGCAATTTCGAAGAATTTTCGGAAAATTATTTAGATCAACTGTTGATATGCGCATAACAACTGAACGGTACACGAACAAGACTTTGAGAAAATGATAATTCTCGACAGTTGTTCCAAATGGTAGAAGGAGAAAACCACAGTTAACGAACACGTTGACTTGCAAGCGCTTATCAAAATCTTAGATAATTCTTGAATTTTAACACACCGCTTGTCATGGCAACTTCAAAACAACAAAAAGCGCTTTTTGCTTTCCTGTTCTTTTTACTCTTATCAAACTCGCTATAATTTAGATCAACTGAGAAAGGTCGCAAAAATAACAAAAAGCAAAAAAATCTTACATCAAAAACGATAAACCATGACAAGTCAACTGCATGTTGTCTGAACAATTAAATCATGCCTGGTCGCGACAACAGCATTTTAATACATAATAGATAATAAGAAAGCGCAAAAGATCAAAAGGCAATGCTCATGAATTAGTTTTAAGGTTTGATGATTAGTATCAATCAAAGGCAGTTAGTTGTAGGCATTTAATGAGAGCAAATAAAAAAGTAAATGTTGGTAACTTTTATATCCATAGCCGTTTAAAGTCCCTAATAAAGTAAGTTGTCAAAGGTTTTTCTTGTTGGCAATTTTCTCAAAATATAATATTTTCTAAAACTGCAGTTTAGCACGACTTCACAGATCTAGTCAACATAACGAGTGTACTTTCTGTACTCATTATATTCATAGGTATATTTTATAATTTACGTAAGACAACTAATAATTACTAATGGTATAATTAGCAAGACCAGATTTGTTTGTTTGTACATATGACTCACCCGCAGTCTTCAGTTGTCAGTAAGAATTTTGCTGTTTTTGTTAGACCTGGATTTTAAAGTGTTTAAATTGCACTATATTATCAAAGTGCACGTTTTCATTGGAACGTACAAATTTCGATGTAGGGCGACAAAGGCTACTAGAACTTTGTAGCATAAATTACATTGACAGACCAAGTTACGCGCTAAACTGTCTTTACTGTAGTACCGTATTTACTCGAATAAGCGCCGCCCTCAAATAAGCGCCGCAGTTGTGGTGCGGAGCTAATTCGAGTATTTCCATAAGATGACAAAAATACACTGTAATTGTTACATTGCGGTTCTAAGCCAGCAATGGGAGTTTGTTTTCATCACCATAAAAATATTGATGTTTTTCAGTCCAAAGTGAGTATATTTCGACGCTCTTTTATTCAATTCTCTCTTCAAAATTTTCGCGTTTTTCAGTTCTTGCGTGGAGGCTTTAAACATCGCCGGTACGACAAGATCAACCTCCCTCTTTCTCTTCCCTGTAACAGTTACAGTAAGGAGATTGCCGTCGTTTGCTTTTAAGAAAAAGGTCAACAAACGCGATAGTTTGATCGGACATGAGTCTTTTAAATAAGCGCCGCCCTCGAATAAGCGCCGCATCGAAGACACGAAAAATTAAATAAGCGCTGCGGTGCTTATTCAAGTAAATACGGTACTGTTTAAGAATTAATATTATTGTTACCGTCACCGTGGCCGTGGTGGGCCTTGTCGTGACAAGTGGTGGAGTAGTGGGTGGTGGAGTAGTGGGCGGAGGAGGCAAAGCAGACACCTGAAATAAGTAATAAACAATAACTATGATCAACTAATGGCAATAATTCTTGTGATAGTAAGTATTCGGGAATAGCTTCTGATATTCCATGGCCAGGAAAAACTGAAGACAATTCCATCTCCAAGAAAATCCCCAATTACATTTTCTACCCCAGGAAACCCAAAGATCTAGACGTTCTGTTTCCCATCTAAAAATAACCCCAAGACATTATCTCTCCAGGGAAAAGCCCAGGAAATTCCAATTCCTTTCTCCAAGAAAATCTCCCAAGATATTTACCTAGGACATGCAGCCCCAAGATTTTTGATTCCCATCTCCAAGAAAAAACCCTAAGACATCACCTTCAAGAAATCCCCCAAGACATTACCATCCCAAGAAATACTTCAAAGATATTGGCTAATTCTTATTTACAGCAACACCACCTGGAAATTCCTATCTCCAGCAAAACCGCCTTAGCTCCAGGAAGAAGAATTTGTATCTTGTCAGTAGTTGGCACACTCACCGGAATCATCTGGTCAACCACGTGGATAACGCCGTTTGTGCCAGGAATGTCGCCGAGCGTGTGGGCAATGTTGTTGATGACCAAGTTGTTCTGAACAACACAAGAACACCATAAAGTCGAATTTGAATTTAGTTTGCTACAGGAATCTTTTCAACGCATGTAAAATACTGTTTTACAATGACTTGACGAGTGTAGTAGTTTCAATACAAAAATGAAGATACGGGCAAATCTTTCCATACTGACACCTCTAGTATACGCTAACAATAATAGTTTGTTACTTACACTTGTTCTCTTGATCAAAAGTTTCGATCCGACCAGAGTCACCCATGATTTGCTCTCACCAATCTTAATATCGGAGAAAAAGACGCGACCACGCACAATATGATTGGCTAACTTGGTGAAGTTGTAGAGTTTCTAAAAGAAAAAAAATACATATATCATAGCAGTTATAAATATCTGGCTGCAGGTTATTTTGTAG
>JAOBYF010223546.1:0-10163 GCA_025403605.1 Parazoanthus darwini | reverse complement strand
TTTCAAATGTTCCGTGGTTGTAAACGGTTTTTTTAAAGGTTTCATTTTAAACTGTCTTGTCATCAGACTGTCTCAACACATTGTAATACTCAGAGTGATCCAAATAATTCTTATGCAATAATAAACTTGAACTTGAACTGAGTGACTGCATGATCACTAATGTATGTTTTTCATCAACTTGATATGCAAAAGCTTTGTGCAAACGACCGCATATTTTCATCAGTTGTTTGAAAGTCTTTTGCCGTACTGCTAAGTGCGGCATTGAAGAATCTCTGTGTTTCCTTGGTTTACTACTTTACTTTCTTTCAAATTATTAGAAGTCCTTGATTTTGAAAAATTAAAGTTTTCTTAACCAATGATCGAAAGGGGCGTTTATTCAAGTCGAGGCATGTGTCAGCGGGTGACCGCAGGAGTCGGCCAATTTTCCCGGGTAGGGTCTCGCTCGTTGCTGTTAGCGTAAAAAAGTGTTTTTGTTCACATACATAACTTAAAGAAAATCTATCATATCGAAGAGCCTAAAAAATAATTGCAGCCGAAGCTTGACCCGCAACAAAAGTAATATGTGTTCAAGGGAATTATTTTTTTATTCCCCCCCCCCCCACGGGCTGCGGGCCCGTTTTCCTAAGAACGTATATATTGAAAAAAAACCCTAAGAACATTTTCAGTAATAACACACTGAGGCTAAAGATAAGTAAGAAACTTATTTTACAGAAAATTGAAAGAATTGTTAAACTTGACTAGAATGTAGAGTAATGTTATAAACTTGTCAATATGATAATCTCACTTTTGGTTTGGCAAACCTAAACAAGTTTACTGTTAATATCCAAACACGCAAATAGGACCTTTTAACAAAATGAAACTTGCGACATTAATTTTAGAAACCACCTGACCCTAAAATCTCAAAAAATATGTCATTCGACCGGAGTCCATCTGCATGAGTCCACAAAAGAGTAAAAAAAACGAATGTTATTGTTAAGTTAATATTTTTAATGAGCATTTATTCTCCTCAGTGTCGGTGAGTAGTGCAGGATGTTCACTGAGTTGCTCATCGATACTGAGGAGAATAATTGGATTAGCACATACCAAAACAGGGAATAGAAGTTAAAAATTGACAAAACTTTAAATTTTAGATGAACAGAAACACAGGAAATACTTTCATTACTAAACCGCGCGTTGGCATCTGTGCGCAGTCATTCGACCTCGGATATTCAGAGCTCTAGCGGCCAATCAGAGCGCGCTGGTTTGGTGTATGTCTCTCAATCTTAACATACCAAATACAGGTATGGTCTTCTCCCTCATAACTTGAATTGTATGATGACCTCAAAGAGAAACGAGTTTTGACCAAAAGTTAAAAGTGCTGACTTCAGTAATTTTGTTGTGTACTCAATATTGTGTTTCAGTCTGGAGCAGCTCGACAAATTACACCCATCAGACAAACTGATGATTTAGAAATCTAATCATTATAATAACGAAGTATGTTTTGTAATAGAGATACTTTGAGCTAAATTACATGTCAATATACACAGAGTATTAGATTAAAACTCGTTGCTGATAAATGTCTGCCAAAAACTCTGGTAGCTGGGCCTGTTGTGCTTGTATACTAGACGTGTTGTTGCTGTTTTAATGAGAACAAACGTCGCAAGGACACTGAGGCTCGGACTTCCCCTAACATGAACAAAAGATAATTTAAAAAGAACAATCCGTAGGCCATTGAGTTCTGTATCAGTTTTTATGAACAAAATTAGAACAACTCAAAATCAGTTTGAGGCTGAGTTTCCAAAGAAATGATGATCACCGAGCCTCGGTCAAAATTATTCGCTTCTTATAAAAAGGCATGTTGCGCTTAGCCGCCCACCGTGCAGCGGGGTTATTTTCCATGCAGACGTGAGACCCGTGTATCTGATGCAAAACTCTAAAATATGGAAAAGCAAACGCTGGAAATAAGACACTGTATCTAATTTTCAGGGTTCGCAAAAGAGTCTGCAAAACTGGAAAAAGTCAAGAAATCCAAAAATATATAGTCTGGAAAGTCTGGAAAAAGTTTGGAAAATAAAGCAAATATCTGGACAAAAGCTTGATTTTCTGTGCTTTATTCCATAACATAAATAGTGTTGAATTCAAAGTGCTTGCGATTTTTTTTATAACGAGACCATTCATCTTACAAGACCTAAATACCGGGTGGAAGCTTTCACTACACATCGGGTCTTTGCTTGCTTAACGGTGCTATATAGTGAAGCTGGCGCCCATCTAAACTGGACACCGTGGATTGAGATTACAAAACTGATTCAGGGTTCGTACAGATATTTGGATGCCAAATTTGAGATCGACTTTCCAGACTTATTCCAAACCTTTTCCCTCCGAATTTCCAGACTTAAAATTAGGTAGTCGTTTTAGACAAAAGTATAACATACTATTGCAATTTCACGCAAAAGCCAAGATTTTAGATATTTTATTGACCTACAATGTTTTAGACAATTTTTGAGTATTTATCACATTTTCTCAGAAATAATAATGACAAATTTGGGAACTATTTTAGCACAGTATGACTGAAACAGGCTCTGTCGAGGTCGTAGTGAAAGCCAATTCATTGTTCTAGGCTTTATCTTGTAAGTGCATGCGTCGGGTCACGTACAGGCAGGTTAATACAAAAGTCAAAACAAAGCTTGGAATGTAACAAAACCTTCATATGACCTCATTTGTTTACATCGTCTTGGGTTTTAGGGTTTTACTTGATGCGACTTTGAATAAGTTTAAGGTAGAAAAGCAAATGATCAATTGTTTCCCATCACACGCTTTATCTCCAAGGCTTGGCAAATGGATCGGCTTGAAATTGTTGTTAAATTGTTCTTATTTCTTTGCAAAAAATAGCTGTCATAGTTGGAAAATTTGGTTTTTAGTTTTCAGCCTGAGACGTTCTAAAATTTGAGTAAACCTGAACCACTCTATTCGTAAAAGTGTGTTCTCATAAATAGAAGCGTTTATATAAATCTTTATCTAAACTGGTTCAACGATTCCTGCCTCAGGGTTATTTCAAACAACGTGTTAATCCAAACATCCCAATACATAAATTAAATCTGTAGTATTTATCATATGTAGCTGTAAATTTGCTAAATATAAACCTAATGGTACTTAAAACTTATTTATTTACTTATAGTTGCTTGTTTATCTCTAGCTCCGACTGCTTGTTCTAAAAAACACTACACCTCACACTATAAATACGTATTAAGAATGGCAACTGAATACACCTTGGGAAGAGAAGAAAAAACACCTGCGCGATCAGTCTTTTAGTTTTGATGTCAACATATTTAATTAAATATTTAATTAAAGTTAATAATTTCAATAAGGAAATAATGTTGAGTGAATAGAAATAACAAATAGAATGTTGTACAGTGTTTTATTAAGGCTTAATTTATATCTTCAACAAATATGAAAACTGCCTGCAATGTTTCAAGTGTTGTAAGTACAGGCTACTTTTGCCGGGTAGTTAAGGCTATTTCGAATTATGTATTGTCTTTGAGCTCAAGACTCCGAAAATGCCCCATGGCCAGAAATAAACTTAAACCTGATTGTGAAGTGAGACGTTTTACTACTAAAAACCAAACATGAATAATGAGTATTGTCATATTCTGTGTAACTAGCGGCACAAATATTGTCTACGTTAAGAGTTTCGAAGAACAGTAATAAACAAATATGCGTTGTCTGTATTTAGACATCCACTTTGCTTAGTTCAATAGTTTTCTTTAATCTTGAAGTTATTGTTTCGGAATTAAAACCCCACATATCACCTGTGCAGCTGCGGCATTGTATTTTGAGGGTAGAGTGAGTTGATCATAAAGTGAACGCAAATTTCCAAGCTATGTTGCCACTTCGAAACCCTGTCGCGAGAGAGAAAATCACGAGCTTGCCTGTGACGTCTAACAATTAACCGTTACGAATAGCCGGCATGGAAATAACAGCGAACCAGAAAGGAAATCACTGGTGTTTTCAGGTGTTATCCTGAGAATACTGTCCCGGCTTTTGTTAAGTTTGGAAAGACAATGGAACATAATGAGTTCTTTGGGAAATTCCATCCCATTTTTTTCAGTTAGTGAAGTTGAATGTCGTTCTATTTGCGTGCCCATCGAAAAGTGAACTTCCTACCCGAGGCGGCGGGGGGTACTCTCCATAGGTGGCTATACGAGTATATGTGCCAATCTTAAGGATAATGGTTTTGGGCCGATTTGGTCTGAAAATGCTGTACATTTTGCTTTGATAAGCCTAGAAAAGGGTGCAATTTTCGCGATGTATCTGTAGACTTTATCATTTATGGTCCACAGAGTCTCCTTTACTTGCCTCGAGATATGGTCTGAAAAAGTAGTATCGAATCTTTCGTTCGTGTTTGAAATGGTTTCGGCGGCACACGCCCATTCAAAACAGTGAGTACTCCCTCCCGAGCTTATGGCTTCTTATGGCCTTTATTAGATATAGT
Source organism: Parazoanthus darwini (assembly GCA_025403605.1). NCBI lineage: Eukaryota > Metazoa > Cnidaria > Anthozoa > Zoantharia > Parazoanthidae > Parazoanthus > Parazoanthus darwini. Next base: position 5,695 of record JAOBYF010223546.1, on the reverse strand, counting down.
GTTTATATATGGCTTTATTTCGCAGCAGATAGACCGTATTTAAGCGTGTTTTTCATTAGGATGTGGTCAGCTGTTAGTCTTTTGACACTGACAGTAAATGCTGGAGAATATGGACGCGGACCTCATGTATAATATTTAGTAAATAAAACCCGTTTGGTTTTTTCCATCGAGTGATATTCTGCCCATGACTGACAGACGGTTAGAAAAACGAACAGATGAAGTTCAGCCACAGCAAAATTTTTGACTCGTAGACCAGTCAGTCACAAAGGGTTTCTTTTTGTGACCTAATTTTTAAGGTTGCCAAACCGACTTAAACCAGCTATAACACTGACTCATTCAAGGCGTTGTGGGAGGTGGGATTCACCTCAAGACGGATCAGTTTAGTGTGGCTCTCTGTGGTCGACTCTCAAAAGAACGTTGCTTCTCTGCCATTGGAGGCAATTAGTAGAAAATAGTTTCTTGTCTTTTGTTGTATTTTTCTTCACTTTCGGATGGGAGTGTTCGGATGAGGGATGTCGATAAGGGACATCAACATTGGAAGAGGTATATTCAGGCTTGACATTTGCCCTGTGAGAGAGAACCAAATGACTTTTTTTAGTCAATGGAAGCGTGCGGAAGTTAGAACCTGAATATTAACAATTTGGGTTACGGAAAATTATGAATTTCCTTGTTGAATCCGATGGAAACAAAAAAATTGATAAACAAATTGATTTTTTTTATTTCTAGGTGCTGTTTCTAACATTAAGATTTTTTTAACCGGCCCTAAATGTTCTGTGATTAATTCTACTAAGGTTTTTAGTTAATTGCATGGTCCTGCTGGGCCGCCTATCTGTGATTTTAAAAAAATTACCGGCCCATGCCGAAAATTACCGGGCTTTTCCGGCTTTTCCCTGTTAATTTGCACCCTGCAGTAATTGTTAATCGTTTTTCGATTTCAATCGATAACTGATCAGAGTTTAGAAAGTCCTAAACTGTTCAAACGTTGCTAGTCTTTTAGTGAATTCTAATCTTGGCACCTGCTACGTTCACTATATTCAGTAATTTAATCGGGAATTTTTATAATCACGAGCTTTCACTTTGAGTTTTTCTTCTATTCGCAGTGTCCTTACACTTTGGATCTTGTCTACGGTTCAGAATTATATACGTGACTGATACCAACCATTAGAATAAACCGCATTGTTCCCAATAAATGCCCTTACTTGAAAACGTCCCTTTAGTTTGAAAAAAAAATAATGAACTCGTACTCGTACTCCCATAATGTTCAAAGCTTTAATCTAATATATTCAAAACAAGCACTATTTTCTACTTATGAAGTTGTTTAACAACATAATAATAATAATAACAAAAATGATGATGATAATAATAATAATAATAATAATAATAATAATATAATAATAATAATAATAATATTGAACAATAAGTTTTTGGTGCATGCGCTAAGACAAATATTAAAAAAAGAACAACATGTAAAATACTATAGAAATGAAAGTTTTCTATAGAAAGAAAAAGATGAAATGTTCTCTTAATATTCAGTCTATTTACTGAAAATGTTGAACTCGACTTTACAGGTGCACTTTAAAACATCAAACCGGCGTTTGATGACTGAGATTCTGGTTTCGCGTTACGTAGAAATAGAAAACTTCCATTGAATTTTGGGATAAAGGACTGAAGATTTTGGTTGGATTCTTTTAACCTTTATACGTCGGAATAGATCTAGATATGCATCAACTTGACTAATCTCCCCTTAAAGTTCAAAGTTTGATAGAGGTCAGTCCTGGGCGTTTCTTTGGAACAAGTAATGTACTCTTCAAATACACATGCGCAATTATCGACTTCGTTTTGAATCCTAGGTGTGGCTTGTTTAAGCAAATATACGATTTGTTTTTCAAGGCCTTTTATTTCAATGTTTAACTTTTCGATTTGCGCTCACTGGTTGGAGTTACAAACTAATACCACCATTTTATATATATGATGTTTATACCAAACGCTTTCATTTGAAAATTCATACTTTGGGTTTTTGTCCACTGGTTCAGCATTACAAAACCATACCACCTTTAGAATGCACTCATGAAGATCTTTCACTTGAGTTGTCTCACTTTGGTTTCTTACCCATCTGGGTGGTCCGTTAGTTCGGGAGTACAAACTAATACCAACATTAGAGTGCCATTTGAATGGCCTGCATTGGATTCTCACCAATGCACTCAAGTCGCCATGCAACTGGTTCCAAAAAATTAAAATTATACCTTCATCGTTTCGCCAAAATAGGTAAATAAATACGTATAGGTTAAAACTTTGAAGTTATATGTGTAAAACAAATGTTTTCGATTACACATACCCACATAGCCACCTTGCCGTCCTCTGGCGGGCCGTCCACTGGGTCAGAGTTACAAACTATTATCATCATTAGAGTATACTCCTCAAGAACTTCTTTCTTAATCGTCTTACTTTGGGTCACCGTCCACTGGTTCAGAATTACAAACTGTTACAACGCACTACAATATGTGTTCATTAATAGCTTCTATCTAAATGATCTCTTTTTGGGTTACCGTACTCTGTTTCAGGATTACAAACTACCACAAACAATATGTGCTCCTCAAGAGTTTTCAGTTGAATGGTCTTACTTTGGGTTACCGTCCACTGGTTCAGAATTACAAACTGTTACCATGCACCATCAGTATGTGCTCATTGAGAGTTTCTATCTGAATGATCTCTTTTTGGGTTACCGTACTCTGCTTCAGAATTACAAATTACCACAAACAGCATGTGCTAATCAAGAGTTTTCAATTGAATGGTCTCACTTTTGGTTACCGTCCCCTGGTTAATAATTACAAACTATCACCACTTCAACATGTGATCTCACTTTAGGTTTTCGTCTACTGGTTCATAATTACAAACGGATACCAGCACTAGAATGTACTCATGATCAAGAGCTTTCATTTGAATGGTCTCACTTCCGATTCTTAACGACGCACCCTGGTCGTCTACTGTTCTATATGAAACTTTTTTTTTCATTTAAAACATTTTGTTGATCTATTTTTTGTCGTTTACAAGTGCAGGTGCAAAAAGTTTACAAAGTGGTAACAAAGGTGCGCAAACTGATAATGAAAATCGATTTAAATTACAAGTGTCGCTATGAAGGTGCTTAAGATAATTTTTACAAGTGTCGTCACGAGGATTTCTGTATAAGAAAAAATACAAAGACAATTACAAAAACACTGCTGTTAAAGTTATCGAGTACTACTTGTCTGCAGCCACACGAGTATCTGATTCCATTTCTGATAATACTTTTCAAAGCATCTTTTCTTTGTGCAATATCACGTTCGATTTCAGAGACAGTTTAATCCAGTTTAAAGATGTATCGAAACCATTGCAATGTACTCTTGAAGAACTTTCACTTGAATGGCCATAATTACTTTTGGATTCCTTGGTTTTGAATAGGCCTCGTTTCACGTGGTACAAAATACGCCATACTGTATGGAAGGCAAAATATTGTGCAAGACTCCACTGGGAAATGTAAAACAAAAAATACACACTTTTATAGTGAATTGTGTCTTGCACATTCTTTTACCCTCCAGTATGGCGTGTTTTGTACCATGTAACTTCTAGCTGCACAGGGCCTATTAAACTAATATTTGTCAAGTGGAACATTCAGTTAAGCAGACTGACACCACTGTTTTTGATGTCCATGATTAGAAGACTCTTGTTTGTGGTGATCTCACACATTCAGTGAAGGTACCAAGAACGACTGTTGTTTTGGTAAAGAATTAGAGTTGTTCAATAGTTTAAGTTTATCGCCAAGAAGTTGTGGATGTATCACTGTCGCGTCAGATGGACACAAATGTAGGCATAATCCATCTCCATCGTTTGAAAAGTGTATTTGACAAATTTTCCATCAAATTTTATTGTATAAAAGTGGGTACTGATAAAGCAATCGACATTATGCAGTGACAAATTTCAGTAATTAGTTTGTGTCATGGTGTTTCAGTCAAACGACCTCTAAACTGCTTTATACAAACCGAAATGGAAAATTAGTCATGCATTGGTTCTTTTGTAATGTGTTGGTATAATATTGCATTGTATTGCGTTGCATTACATTGTGTTGTGTTGTGTTGTGTTGTGTGTGTGCTATGTTGTGTTGCGTTGTGTTGGGTTATATTGTATTGTGTTGTGCTGTGTTGTGTTGTGTTGTGTTGTGTTGTGTTGTGTTGTGTTGTGTTTTATTGTGTTGTACAAGTGTTATGTTGTAATGTATTGTACAGCTTTGTGGTTTGTTTTGCCGTGAATTTTGTTTTGTTGTGCTCTGCTCTGCTCTGCTGTGATGTTTTGTGTTGTGTTGTGTTGCGTTGTGTTGTAATGTATTGTACAGCTTTGTGATTTTTTTGTGCTCTGCTGTCATGTCATGTTTTGTGTTGTAACGTGTTGTGTTGTACAGTTTTGTGTTGTGTTTTATTTTGTTGTGCTCTGCTGATATGTGTTGTACATGTGTGGTGTTGCAGTGTGTTGTGATGTGTTGTGTTGTGTTGCATTGTATTGCGCTGAATTTCGTTGTCTTAGAATGTGAACTTCCCTTTATCGTCGCACACATAGAGTAGATCAAATTAACTTTTCCACTATCTACTTGTCTGTCTGTTTACGGGCTTAGTTTATCTTACTAGACATTTGTAAGCTGTATTTAACTCTTACACTACCAAATGACTAATTACTAAACTATCACTATTTGTCTCCATAAATTACCTATTAATAAGTTTGGATAATTTAGCATTTCATCTTTGAGGGGTTAGACTAGATAACCTTTAATCTCACAACCAATAAACTAAAATATCGATACTTTAAGGAGAAGATAGAACAGTAAAACCCTATTGGGAACCGTCAAGCCACCCAGATTTTTTTTTTTAAAAAACAAAGTATGATAATAGTGTGACTTGGAACATATAAATTTTTAACCACATAATTCTTAATATCTGATCCTTTTGAAAAGTAACATTGTATCGTTTCAAGCGACGCTGGTGAGGCACACATTTCAGTTGGATTGGCATCCTGGCAAGAAACGCCCGCAAAGCATCTTGATTGTAGACAGTTATACGGTTGATCCACACAAAACTGCTGCTTTCCAAAACTTATTTCTTTACTTTTTCAAAGTATTTTGGCTCAACGATAAGCGCATTTGAAGATGTATTTGAATAGTCGAAAATATATCCTTTCGGGACCAACACTAAACTCGCTTCAGCTCTCATCACTACAATCCGTTTCAAACGGTCTTTCAAATATTTTTTTGAACCAGGAGGTTTTTTTTCTTATTTTAGGGTCTTGCCAAACATTGGAAAGAAAGTACAATGAAGTTGTGAAACAGGCTCTTGAGGGAATATCGGCTATATTTTAATGACAACTTGCTAACAAAATATTTTTTCTGTTGCAGTAACCATCAACAAGGCATTCTTGACATCATACCTAAATAAAAAAACTGACAGGGAATCCGAGTCACGTATCAATTGCAACCGAAGAACCCGTGAAAGTGAGTTCTTATTTTTCTTTTAATCCCACAAGGGTCTGTTGCCTTATTGTTGTTGTAGTGGTAAAGGTAAGAACAAAAGGAATAACAGAAATAATAATAATGAAGATGATGATGATAATCGTGATGATAATACTGTTAATATTAATCATAACAATAATAAGAAGCACAAAAACAATAATAGTA
>JAOBYF010223435.1:0-10164 GCA_025403605.1 Parazoanthus darwini | reverse complement strand
CTCGATTAAAAGGGGCATGTGGCCAGGCGGGGTGTTGTACTACACCATCGACAGATCGCTGTGTAAGTTACTTTTACATATGAAGTTGTCCCTTTCATTATTTTTTCGCTTTGGGGTTGGAACATTATCGTCTCAGGATAACGTCCAACGTCTGAATCAATATTCTGAAATAACAGTGTAATTAAATCTTTTTTACACGACTTTTTTACGTCACAACAGCAACAACAACAACAACAGCAACAACAATGCTTATTTACACACAATAGCTAATTTTATTCAGGAAGGATTTGCAGCTTTGATGTGAGTGCTGGGATTTCAGAGGTAGTAAAACTATTTAAATCTAAAGCATCACCATTGTTTCAATCAAGAAACTGACACGGTCAAAACAAAAACTGAATGAGTTGAAGAAGAGAACAAAGAAAGAAAGAAGAAAAAAAGAAAAAGAAAACTGAACAAGCACATTAAGTAGTTGTTACATACATTATTACGTATAACACAAGTAGTTATGTCAGAAATGGTACAATTACAATAACTGTTACAAAATTCAGTGAGACATAATTTCGATGGAAAATACTATTTCTGAAGCAGAATAAAACAAAAACTGAAGCAAAGAACAAGATCTAGCAAAAAATACCAAAGAAAATTATCTGAAATAAGGGGGAGCTTTGAAAACGTTAACTCCAACCATCTTCTTCGATCGCAAGTGCGACAACTCACTCTTCGTACTCGCAGGCCTCTCGTGTATTGGCTGTCGCATAACGCTTGCATTAATCCTGTCCGGTCCGGGTAATATTTCATCTCTCACAGCCTGGAGGAGGTCACGATGTGCTGTTCTACCTCCTTCCTTATATCTCTTGTTCTACAATATGTTAGCATCAAATTTAACGGATTAACTAATGGCTATGATGCCATATGACATCACAAAATCGCCAACCTATTTTTTTTGGTGATCATCTTAGATTTGTTTTACTGACAGGGAAAAAAACGGTGGCTCAAATTGTTTAGAAATACTTCCGAAACTTAAGTATAAACTTCGACAATAACGATATTTCATAGTCAACAAAAAGAATACACAGGACAACTTTGCTTAAAGATACTAGATAGAGGTTTTTTTAACAAGTCATCGGGAGGAAGGCGTGCAAAAGACCACATGACATGAAGGTGGGGTTATAATTCTCCTCATTTACCTTCTCAGCGTCCAGCTCCCGAGCTATGAACGCCATCCGAGCTGGTATGAAGATGTGGGAGGACAATACCTGTATCAGATTTGTCAAGCGAACCAATCAGAGGAACTACGCCAATTTTTACAGGGGAGGAGGGTAAGGATAAATTTGATTCAAAGATCATAGTGCATGGTATTAATATATGACTGCTCATATATGATAAAAGAATTATAATCATAATCGTAATCACAATCGTAGCCGTAATTGTAATCATAATTAAAGTAAACATAAACACAAAAAATAAACAAAATTAGCATTTGACGCTACCTGTTGAATCATCCTTTCGCCATGGCGACAACGTTTTCGACGTCGTGTCTGGTTAAATTTTTTTCTTCCGTATACTGACGAAATATCTCAAGCAAATGCTAGTTCTTAGACGGTGTTAACAATAATACATTAACCTAAACGTGGAAAGAAACCAAGATGACATTTATTCTGGAAACGTGTAAGCCAGATTTGCAACATTTTTCGGACAATAATTTACTTTGCAGATGGTTTGTGATTTGCTCGAAAAGTGACCATCCCCCCTAGCAAAAACTCGAAAAAGAAAAATCTAAATACTGTTAATCGATTTAAAAGGACAGTTTTTGTATGGGTTTATAACATTTGTTTGTTGTTTTTCCAAATCAGAAATGTTTGTAAACATTTCTGTTCTGATCAGCAAGGTTTTGTTAGAACCAGATATCTGACAGTTGTGACCTTATTATGACGTAATAGTGACGTCACATATCAACTGAACTATTTTAAGTTGATTGCTTTACGGCGCTTTGCTAGTTCATCCAATTTTATTCCAGCATGTTGAGCGGTACTTTCCATCACCCCCCGGCCAAGATATCTATTAAATACCGGGACGGATGGAGTTCAAAATCACATCTTAAAAACAATTACAGTGTAACTAATTGCCAATTACTGCTAAATCGTAGCTGTTGCACTCGTTGACATACAAAAATTATATTATTTATTATCTTTACCAACTTTGTATTTTTCCTTGACATATTCTCTGTCCATTCGATTTAGTCACGTATTTCAACTTCACTGTTCTTCAGATGTTCGTCTTACGTTGGTATGACGGGCCGTAAACAGCAAATCTCGCTGGCTGGAGGCTGTTGGCATGCGGGAATTGTAGCTCATGAAATTGGTGAGTCACAAAGATGGATATTTCCATAATCATTGTATCCTCTATTGCTTTTTAACTTACATATTTTGTCATTAACATAAATGTAAGTTTTGTAAGGAGGACAAACATAGACGATCTTCTTTTTCTGAACTTTTCAATATCAAAATATTCTATATTTCCTCTGTGTTTACCCACTAAAATTTCAATTCAAGTAGCTACTCGAAGTGTTTCTGTAAATCAAGTTTTACACTCGGATATTCGAATACGGGGTTCACGTTTTCGCAGAGAGTTTGTTTTCAAAAAAATGCTTTTCATTTCATTTCAAAACATTTTATGCTTCTTACTTTCAGTGATCTGTTCATCCATGCTCGAGTCCCCTTTAGGCCGGGTGAACCACCTTTGTTTCTTCGCTCTCCATACTTCTGTATCTTCTTCAGCCTTCCGCTGACGATGACGGCGTCGCGTCGTCAACATTTGGTCCCAAAAGTTATTATTTTCCCGGAGTTAATAAAACCAGTTTACTGAAAAAACGAGATTTTCAACCCCTAATGACCATTATGGCTTCACTGGGTTTGGGATTTATTTGATGCTAGTTGGCCATCCAATACAGACTTGCTCTTTCTAGTTCAAGGCTGTTAATTCCGGGTCGGTACTTGCACTCTCTTGAATTCCTCTCACCATGTCACTGCTGGATTGAGGACACACTTCATGTATCTGGACGTTCTTGGTTTGTGATTTCTTGAGCTTCTTCAGGTTAGATTCGTGATAGAGCGTCGTCGATCAATCCTTTTTCTTCGACGGCTACTAGGTGTTTTAGATGCGTATATACTCTTCAACTGTTTGTGGCCCGAATAAAATGTAAAAGCGTGGCCGAACAGGTATGTACGGAAACATTTCACAGCCGGAGACAACAGCCGGTCTCAATATTTGAATAGCAATTCTCTTTGTCTGTCAAAGGCTTTGCTTACGATCGCAACAGGTTCGTTTTGTAATGAGGCTGCGCCCATGTCCCTTAAATGAATTGCTTCTTCGACTTGGAGGACTGTCGATTTCTTGGAGTCAAAGTACGCCAGCGTAACTTCATTCAATATTGAGTCTTTGACTTCGTCTTGGGCTTGTCGGTACGAAGCACTCCAGCAGAATGGTGCTTTCTCGGTCTCCAGCTCTCGTAGTGGTGCTGTCATGGTACTCAAGTTTGGTATGAATGAACCTATGTAGCTGGCCATGCCTAAGAAGATTTGGACGTCTTTCTTGTTGGTCGGTGCAGGCCTCACATGCTTGAGGGCTGAAACTTTGCTGGGATCAGGTTAGATGCCATATTTGCTGCAGTTTATGCCTTAGAACTTGATCTTGTCTTTCTTATAACAAAGCACTTTTCGGGGTAAAGCTTCAGGCCGGTGGCTCTTTGCATCGGTTGACCTTTTCTGCACGTTGGCGTCGTGCTCTTCTTCTGATTTACCGTATACTTGTTTGAAAATGTCTAAACGGCATATGGTCTCATCCTTTAAACTGACTGGCACTTTCCTTGGAGGGTGGACCACGGGCGGCACTGATGGATCGATGGTGACGTGGTCTTCACCTTGGAATTTCCCTATGCCGTTAAAACACCCTGGGAACTTGCTTGCCTTTGATTACTGCGGTAAACCTTTGCTGTTTGCACAGCTCTGATTAAATATTTTCTCTGGTAACGTTTACTGCTCTTTAACTTCCACGTTAAGCTTGGAAAGGCTGAGCTTAGTAGCAGTCTTAAGCCAAAGGGAGAGGCTGTTCGTCTTTATTGTTTGTTACCAGACGACGTTACGTGGTCTTGTATGTTCATTTACCATTTTAGATTGTTTGCGTTTGAACTGTACGGAAATTTTTATTGCTTTACCAGGAAAAAATCGCCAGCAACGGCTAGCACTCTGTCTTAACCCTATATTGCACGGGCTTTTAAGGGTTTCTGGTCACGGGGAGGGGAAGGGGAGAGTCGTTTTGAAACTTTTAGGTGGCCATCTTGGATTTTTCATGACACCAATAAAAGGCCTTACTTAACTTAAAATTAGTAGCAAACTGTTGGCATAAGCCTATATTAGTAAAAGAAACAGTTTCACAAAAAATCAGCAATTTTTAATTATGAGAAAAATATCAGAAAAAAATGCCATGAAACACGTTGAATAAGAATCAAAGATATTACGCATAAAAGTGTTATTTAAAAAAATTTAGGAAAAGTCACAAAACTCTGAAGTGCTACCTTTAACGGTTTGTTTTTTTTTGGAGGGGTTTGAACATGCTTTGGGCAATTTTTGCCCTGCGTAAGATAGGGTTTAACGTTTATAGGGAATAAACAGATCCGGCTCCCAAGATTTTTTCTGATCTAAAATCTGAAGAATTGTAGCAGTTGAAATAAAACTTGTCGCACCTGTATTGTCTATATAGACACATCTTCTGACGATAAATGGACAACGAAATCATTTTTAATTTATGCAAAAATTAATAGACGCAACTTTAACTTTGAATAAAAAATAGGAATTTTTTTCAAAGTTTGTTCTATTTTCAAATTTTTCATTTTACTTTTGATAGTTTTCTATTGATTTTAATGAAGTAATTACAACTAATGATGTGTTCAAAAATTGCCATAATATAGGAGGTGCAGAAAAAACAACCTTAAAGGTTAAGCAGATGTTTCTGCAATTTATGCATTGGGCCAGCTAATTAATGATTTTCCATGACAACAGTTTTTTTAGATTAGATAAACAGACAGACAGACAGACAGACAGACAGACAAAGGGGGAAAGTTCTAAGCTGTGAAAGAGTGAGACAGAGAGAAACGCATGCGCAAAGAGAGAAAGACATATAGAATTATTCGTTGTTCATGATTGAGTAAGGATCTTTGCCACTCCATATTGTACAACCAGTTAAGGATTTTTGTTCTTTCTCAGGCCATGCTCTTGGTTTCTACCACGAACAATCCAGACCAGACCGCGATGACTACGTCACCATCCATTGGAACAACATCCAAAGCAGTAAGTGCACTCTAATATGAGTACTCATTTATTTTTGTTGCAATTTTGTTGCCAGTAGTAAAACGCGAAACCCACTAGCTAGATATGACAAGTACAAGTATAACATTTTGTAGGATTCTATTAGTTAAGGATACTAAGCTCTTGTACCCTCTGCACAAGACGATTTTAAGTTGTAGTTTAATTACTTACTACTTGATGACTTTTCTAGATTTTCAACAGCTGAACGTATCCAAGTTTCAGGAACTTACATTAACTGTGACTCTCACAAGATATGTCACATTCGTTACCTGTACCTGATAGTTATTGATTTTTGACTTATTTATTTAGGGTGCATGTAATAATCCAACTTTAGTCCGCTGAGTAGAAAAAACCTGAAATTAGGCTGGAACGAGTGCGAATACCCTACGATATTTGTACAGTAGAAGTTATTTTGAATGGATTTTCGTTTCGCATCGCTAGCCCCATGCGCTCTTCTTTATGAGCCTAAGCAATATTTATGGTAAAAAAAGAGAGAAAAAATTGGATAACAAGTCTTTTATTAGAAAGTTTAGTGTGTAGGATAGGTGTACATTTTTACTCGTCTTTTGAATTTAAATACTACACGACTTGTAAAAATATCCACCCGTACTACACACACTTAACTGTCTTACAAGATATAATTGTATACTCTACAGATATACAGGATGCCACTAATGTACTAGCAGCATTTTAAATGCTCACAAGTCATTCGAAACAATTACACTAGATGGACATTCGCAGATGATGAAAACAGTTCCCAAAAGACAGATACAATTATTAAATAGATTGAGGCACTAATATCTAATTCAGGCTAATAATTCAGTTTTACTTCCCAAGTTGTATTATTTATTCATTCGACTAATGGACTATGTACTTACTGTTTTTGTACTATGTTAGATTGAAGAGTTTCCTGTCAGAGTTTCAGCGCATTCAATAACAGCATTCTCTTAATCCATTCCCTTTGCTCTCTGTTTAGGTATGCGCTTTAACTTCAACAAGTATGGCCGATCGACCATCGATTCGCTTGGTACTCCTTACGATTATGGTTCGATTATGCACTACGGTTCTAGAGCGTTTGGTAATGGACGTGTGACGATTAGTCCCAAGAAAGCTGGAGTAAGTAAATGTACATCTGCTAAAAATTACACAATTTAAGCACAGGCCCGTAGGCAGGGGGGGGGGGGTACGCGGGGTGCGTACTCATCCCCCCTCCCACTTACGGAGCCAAAAGGTCCGCATTTGGAGGTTTTATAAGACAATGAAGAAGCCCGAATAATTTTATCCGTAACAGCTGGTGCTACGTAAATCGAAACGACTACAAAAACGGCAAAGGCCATAAGTGCATCAGTTAGCAATACACACAAATATCAAACTAGATCTGCAACTCAAAAAAATTTCTATATTCCAAAACCCAAAACCAACTGTGGAAAATTTAATATTAGATTCCAAGGCGCGAAAACTTGGAACGCTATCGAAGAAAGCGTCAGAAAAATTGGAAGTCTTAAGAAGTTTAAATACAATTTAAAATCGACAGTAATTAAATCATACTAGATACTCGCTATCCAAGATAGCGGGTACCTGGTATGCGAGTACCTCTGTTTTTGTTATTTTGTTTTTAATTAATTTATTAATTTATGATTTTTGTATACGTATTGTATATGTAATGTAGTTCTCATTTTTCTCCTTTTTATAAAAAAAAGTACTTTGCAATTCAAAAACTTCAAAGTTGCGTGAGGGAAATGCAACATATATCCTACTTTTTCTATACTGTTTTGAAGTTATATAATATTGTCTAGAATATCGTCATCATGTAATGGTCCTAGCGCATTTTTAGCTTTTAAAAGTTATTGGTTAGGGTCAGTGTCTGAATATCTTATAATATTTAAAACTATATAAAAAAGTGTAATTTCTAGACAAAACAAAAAATTGTTGTTGTTGCTGTTGTTGTTGTTTTCTTGAAATGTAAGTAGCCTTTTTCAAAAAATGCAAACAACAAAGTTTTGGTGGCTGAAAATTGGTTTAAAGAACATATTTCTCACCCTTAAATTTCTGTCTTTTGTCACAACGCCAAAAAAATACTTACATTTTTGCAGAATGATTCGAGGAAAGTAAATGTTCCCCAACCAACAATCAAAACAAAAGATTGAAACGTGTAGGCTCGTTTTTTTAATTGAGGTCACGTGACATTGGGCGTGGCCTAGTGACGTCATAAACCGAATTGAATTTATGCTAAAGGGATACTATCCAAATTATGTACTATGAAAGCAAAGCGTAGTTAAACTGAAGCAAATTAAATTTTCCTTAGCAACGGTCTCAAAAGATAGTGTAATGGCCCCTTAAGAGTTCAAGTTTACGAAATTTGCGCCCCTCCCCCCAACGAAATTCCTACCTACGGGCCTAAGGAGACCTCATTACAGCTGTCTACTGTCCAGTTTATACTTGTGTTTTCATGGCGGCGGACTTTAATACTAGAAGTTAGAGTTTTCTTAACAGAAAAAAAGCATCAAAACTTCCGGGTGCGTTTGACGAGAAAAGGGGATAGCTAAGTGATGCTGAAGTGTCTATGCAGGTTTCGATAAACCATATTTATCTGCTCTCTCGAACTTCTTTCCTCCGGATACATAAAACTCTTGAAGAACCATCTGTCCCAAATGCTCTGCCTGTAACGACGTCACTTGTCCACCACACTGCTGCTATTAGTGGCCCATCGTGTATATGTTCAAACAGGTTTTTTTTCACTAACTTCGATTAGTTATGTTTTAGTATATATATTTCAAACTTCTCGCCATTTCTGTTGGTGATACACGCGTGGTCATCAGTTTGTTTTCAAGATTCATCACTGCGTTGATTCAATAAATGCACTAGAATAGAATAGAATAGAATAGAATAGAATAGAATAGAATAGAACATAACATAACATAGCATAGTAAAAGGTTTGAACATAATAGAATAGAATGGAAAAGAATGGAATAAAGGAAAATAGAATAGAATAGAATAGAGCATATATCAAATCATAACATAACATAGAATGGAACATAATAAAAACAGTTTAAGATGAACAAAATTGAAGGAGTAAACTTTTTCCTGTTTAGGTAACCCTTGGTAACCGGAGAAACCTCAGCCCAACCGACATAAAACAGATGAATCTGTTATACAAATGTTCCGGAGGGGGAGGGGGAGGTGGAGGAGGTAAGCCAGCAAAAATAAAAAGAAGACAGTACTAGTTTATTGAGAATCAGAATGACAAACTTAAACAAATAACTAACTTGCGACTTACTTACTTACTTAGTTGCTTAGGATTAAGAGATTTTAAAGTAAGAAAAAGGTCTTAGGCATTTTACTACTAACAGCTGGGCATCCCATCGCTAAAATCACAAGAAAATTTCAATCGTTTCCTTAGTGAACATTACGCAATCAGAGACAGTTAATAATACATTTTGAAAGAAACTATTTACGTTCTGTCCAATACTAAAAAGTCAACGCTTGAACAAGTCGTCGAGATAATGTTGAAAATTTTCATTTTATTACCACCCATATATAAGAAGTCTCTTGAATTTTTGAAATTCAACTAATGTTTTACAAGTATTTACATCTTTGTTATTTACAAAAGAAAATAATTAGTAAAACTGTCTGTAGAAACGAAAAAGAAGAAAATATACAATTTATTGTCTTTGCAGCTATCATTTTTTGGATCTTTTGACAGCAACAAGGTTTAACTTTCAGCTTGTAAGCTTCAGTTTATATTGTCTGCCTAAAACCTTACGGATCTAGTTCATTACGAAAGAAAACCAAGGTTTCCATCTGTCTAGAAAGTCGTTTCTCGAGGTTATCAATTTTAATTTTCAATAGATGTATAGTATTATAGTTGAATTATAAAGGAAACCATCTTTGGCACCTTTTCTAAGTTTTGTTTACTTGAATGTGTAGTAAATATGATAATTTGCGACAACTTTGCAAAATCCAAAAAGATCTTCGTGGATCAGACACCTTGTCTGTGCCTTTATTTATTTGTTTATTTAATTATTCTTTTTGCAAAGGATTTTTTGAGAATGTTGCCAGCTTTCAGGAATAACATAAAATGAGTTTCGTCCCAAATCTAAAATACTTATGATAGGATTTCACCTTTTTTTCTCACAAAAGGCACAAGATTTAGTATATCTTTTGTAATAACGCGTTTGTCGCAAACATCTTTATAAATTTGTCCCTTTTTATGCACTGAAAGCGCTTGCAATAAGTTGTCTTCCATCTTACTCCTTCTAATGATCACATCTGCTTTCCAATTGGGGTTGATCAGTTGTAGGCTCTGTTCCTATCAGTTATACGAATATCTTTTACAAAGTCTTGGTCGATACTTAAGCAACAAAATTAGAGCCTTTTAAGGCGAAATCTGAGTACACGTCTTTTTTACAAAATTTTGGACTAATATCTAGCTCTACTCAGCTTCTTAAAATAGCAGCTCGGAACAGAGCAATATTTTCTTTTTTCAAAAATTTCTCAGTGCTCAATTCAAACGTCTTGGGTTAAACCCTGTTTCCAAAAGTTGACTTACTCTGAAAAGATCCTTTTAATTCCATGACTTGAAAATAAAGCCCTTATTTTCAATTCCAATTAAGAAATTGTTTCATAGATTCCGTTCTGAAAAATTATCGAAAAAAAAGTAATAGGCAAAGCAAATTTCTTTAACGAGGGCAATACGTGACAGTAAATAGCTGATAAGCTGTTGGCCTTTGGTGCACACTTTACCCCCCTTCCTCTGTCAGTGCTCCGTTTTACGGGTATTTAAGGCTAAAACCACATAAAT
>JAOBYF010223324.1:0-10164 GCA_025403605.1 Parazoanthus darwini | reverse complement strand
CCATCCATCCATCCATCCATCCATCCATCCATCCATCTATCCATCCATCCATCCATCCATCCATCCATCCATCCATCTATTCATCCATCCATCTATCCATCCATCCACCCATCTATCCATCCACCCATTTATCTATCTAGTTAACTAGCTAGCTATTGATCAATCGATTTTTAAACACATCCAAATTTTGTAGCAACCATGAATAAATAAACAAAGTTGCCAGTATTTTCTTGCATCTATCTATCTGTCCATCCACCTATCCATCCATCCATTTATTCATTCATTTATCCATCCATCTCTCTCCCTCTCTATCTGTTTTATCTATGTAACTAACCAACTACTTAGATTTTCAAATCACAGACGATACGTTCTGAGATATCTCACTGGAAGGGAATTTGACAAAAAAAAACTACAAATAAACCATCATTTGAACTCGCTATTCTGATTTTTAGAAAGAACATTATTTTGCACTGATTTTGTTTTGAGCGTTTTGGTAGAAATAGAGAATGACATATGGACGCGTGGAGATAAGTAATTTTTCTTCGGGTTTTCAAATTGTTATCTGACCAGCGAGTGAGATATCGCTAGTGAATTCTTTTTGAGATGAGACAGATGTGAAACTGTGTCAACGTGTCCATTTTGAACTGGTTCGGCAATCTTTGGCCAAAGCTGCGACATATTCTTCACATGACATCCGTTGACTGTAAAAGCCTGTTGGTTGATGATACGGCACTTTGCCACTTATTATCCGCAACTTTATCTTACTTGAACTTTGTTTCAAAACAACAGACTGTCTTGGGTCTATCTATATGTTTAACCGCTGCATCGGGACGTCCCGATTTCAGAAACTGCATTGAAAGTGACTTCTCTACTAAATGTATTTCGGGTCGAATAGCAATTATATTTTCAAATTGAAAAGTTTAGTATTGCCTTTGACCGTATTGGCAGTTAAAAATCAGTAAATCTGTTGTCAGCACACCGTTCGTATGGTCTTTGAAAATCCTTTATTTCAAGGCTTGGAAACCCTTGAATTTTGACATTGAAAGTCCTTGAAAGTAGCACCGTAGACACTACACTCGACGCTACACTCGTATCTTTGTTGCTTTAGCGCCTTTCTGAGATATAAAAAAACTATCTAGTTAAAAAAAAGATACTTTCGGGTGTGAAACCTGTGTCGTGACTTGTACATCCAGACAACTTCACTTTAGAGCAGTGACTTTAACGGAACTCTCCCTGAAATTCCGTGAAGTAAGTGTTGAAGGAGTCTTTGAAAATAGTAGTAGTAGTAGTAGTAGTGTTGATAATAACAATGACTATAATAATAATATCAATAATGAATTGAAACTTACAAAGCGCACACATTCAAAAAATGTCCAAAGCGCTTTGCAAACATTCCTATATTTAAATCTATCAAAAATTATATAAAATGAAACTAAGGAAAGCGAAAACTACTATATGTTATTATTATATGTTACTATTTACTTACGGTTAAAACACAAAGTATTATACTATTAATAGAAATTTTAAAAAATCGATCTGAAGCTTTTTCGTAAGATTATCTAAAGGGATGGCTTCAAAGTCCTTGAATTCAGCAGCTGAAGAAGTGTTTTAACACGGTTTCGGAGCTTACGCCAGGCGATTTAGTTTGATCATTTCTTGAAACATTTCAGCTGTTTGAAGACTGTTTCACACAGAATCCTAGAATTGAAACTCTTAAATCCTACCTTTCTTCGTGTATTCCTTAAAAAAATTTAAACCACGGTTATGTAGTGTTGAGAAAGAAGCGTTCCTCGGAAACTGTCAAGGTTTGCGCAGGGATGCGAAAGTATTAATTTCATTTTTAGTGGTAAAAACTGTTTTACGAACGAGCTCAGTGAAATCGATGATCTCACAAGTAGGATACTGAACTGAACTTGCCAATGGGACTTCGGATGTAGTTTTGCACATACTTTATGAGTGGTGTATTTTCCAGTTAAATGGATTGTTTGTTTACTTGTAATTAGTCAGGGTTGTTAGTGTCTCAAAGTTTAATTTGGGGTTTGTCTGTTGTCGGCTGCTTGTCCAGTTCAACACTGTTTTTGTATATCTTTGCTGGTTTCTTTTGAGCCGGTTGAAGTTTTCTGAAAAACCCAGAAACAAAAAAAATATTGTCAGCCTAAAGAAATTTTAAGGTTTCTCCAAAATGTAGTTCTGTGATCAGCCTTTTCAATTTTGTTTTTTTAAAAGGGTTTCTTGCGAAACGAATACATCGTTTTGATCAAAATTTCGGTTTAAACTAAGGTACTCGTTTTTTAGGGAGCACCATCTTACGCCTTTGTTTTATTTACTTATTTTTTGTTTTTACCTTGACTAAATTTTTATGACAATTTCCAAATGATTTCCTTTTTTTGCTTCTTTAAGAATTATGCAACACATTTAAATTGCTTCGGTGAAAAATTGTAACAGAAAACAGAATAGTTATAGCGGGTTCTTACAAGCAACTATAAATACGATTTGAACTCACAATTTGATGGTTGACGAGCACCTGTTTGCGAGAATCAATTTTATTCTAATTCTGTCCGTTTTTTTACCGGCGTCAATTTTAATTATGTATAGAATTCTAAAGAACATGTTTATTTCGAGATGTTAAGACGTTTGTTGTTACTTGTTAAACTAAAACGGAGGTTCTAATGCTTTCGTTATTTTTGACCATATTAGGAATACCGCCAGCCGGCCACAAAGAAGCTACATGACGTGTTAGGATGCGAGTCGGGGGGCCCCGGAGGGCGGAGACTTGGGGAACCGGGCCATTCACTTCAGGACTATCTTAAATTTAAGGACCTTATTCTTAGAATGTTGGAATTCGATCCCAAACAGCGGATTCCCCCGTACCAAGCTCTTCAGCATTGCTTCTTTAAAAAAACTGCGGATGAAGGGACAAATACTACTCACTCCGCAACCTCGTCACCAGCCCTAGGCGGGACAACGAACCGCTCAGGGACTGGAACGGTCCAATGTACTGTCGCTAGTTCGAGTTCGTCTGCTCGTGCGTGCTCGGATCCCACTACCCATAATTCAATAGTGTCATCGGCAATGGAGTGCGACAGCCCCACAACAAAAGCGCCCCAAGGCTGGACAAATGTGGCGGGCAATCCGCCCACACAGTTCAAACGAACAGAACGAACTTCGTCAAATAATTCGGACTCTAGACACCCTACACAGGTTATGCACACGAGTAACTCGCTTCCAGCCTCCCACAGCGAAGGCTCGTCTGCGTATAGCTCGGCCTCCATAAGTGCGTCGGTACATAGCAACGAGGCTGGCCGGGGGCAAGGGCGAGAGTATGGGCACGACGGTCACACCGGCGGAGTGTATTACAGCACAGAGACAATGTCGAATTATTCCTCGTCGTCCGGAGGTTCATGTAATTCTACGAGTATGGAACAGCAGACGACAATTTTGTCTCAAATGCAACAGGATAACTTTGTGCACCCGCAAATAAACTACTCGGCTTCCAACTTATCCTCGAATCCGGGCCACGAACACAGTGCGAATTATGTGGGCGGTCCGAACGTCGGCTCGTACGAATACTCCTCAAACGCACTGCCGGCGGGAACGCATCTTGCGTCCAATCCGCGAAGTGTAGTCTCCAGTCACCGACGCGAGCTTGTCAATCAACACTCGGCTGGCGAAGAGTCATTGGTTGATGTCTATGTCCAGCAGAGTCCAGTAGTGAGCAATTAAGCTTTAAATGCGCTTCTTCTCAACCTCTCTGCTAATCATGCCTGCTGCGCAAGCTCTTCCCAAGGAATCGGGGCCGGGCATTGTGCCCAAGTGAAAAGTCAGTCAGGCAGGTGTTCTAACCTTTACGAGTTCGTGCAGGTTGAGAGAACTAGAGTGAAAATTCATTGAAAAAGAGAACAAATTGTACGGGTCTTTTCACGCGCAAGGGCCACCAAAGTTGAATAAGGAATTTGGATCTATAATAGGATTTTTAATATATACGGGTGAATTCGTAGCCCGAAGGAAGAACGGGACTTCGATTGTTTTTATTTTTATACCGGGAACCTGACAATTTTTCAAGTTCCCTTTGTTTGGGTATATTCAAGCCCATTTGTTTTAGTTAGCCTAAATTCCGCGTTCCTTGACTTAAGTCAGTTGTGTTTTTTCAGATCTGCAGTATCTATTTAGCTTTATCTGTTAACTTCTTTTAGGTTTTAAGACCAAGTTTACGTTAAATTCAGGAATTCAGTTTCTCGGGCAAGGGCAGTAACAAGTTTTAACCAAATTCAGTTAACGTCTCGAACGTTCACCAACACAGAACCAAAACTTTAACGAATCTCGTTGGAGTGTTGATCCTGTGACCCCCTCACCCCACCCACCCCTGAAAACTCAAACGGTCGGTCCCCAAAATCCCCCGGTACACCCTTTATTAGATACTGCAAGTCGATGTCTGCGGGAGTACTTGATGAAATTTTTTTTCTGATGCTTTGGCTAGTTTTTTAGTGCGTGAAAATTAGGTATTTTGCTCTCGACCTCGCCATATTTATTAAATGCTCAGGCATTGTGAGAGAGCGGCTATAAATTTATGACGAATTACCGGTGGTAGAAGAAATGTCAATTTACCAAGTTGCATGAATTAGTATTGCAATTCAACTATTTAAGACGCCGGTAAGAAGGCTGTTTTGGAATGAAACGTCTTCAGTTTCGGGTACCGTTCTTTTCAGTATTAGGTAGAAATGCAGTCTTGCAGGGTTTTGCCTTGAAGTCACTAGCTCTCGTGACGTCATAGCATTCATTTCGTGGAGTATCGTAGGTTGTGTACTGTTCTCAGAAAGTTTTGTCTGCAAATTGCCGAGCTCTTTTGGCGTGGCTTTTAAGGGGCAATGTCGAGGCCTTTTTGATTGCAGTGTTGTACATAAGGCGAAAAAATATTTTATCAGGGTTCCCACGGTCATGAAATTTCACGAAAAGTCTTGGAATTTGGAAGAAATTGCTAAGGTCGTGGAAAAGTTAGGAAACTGCAATATTTTTGCCGATAACTATTTCTGGTTGTGTGACTGTTTCAAACATCCTTGTAACTGAGCGAAAATACGTCGAAAAAGTGACAATTTAGGGTCATGGAAAATGACTTGGGGTCATGGGATAGTCATGAATATTCATTCCTCACTTTCAGTGGAAACCCTTTCTAGAAACGAGTAACTTTGAAAGCAAATGTATGTCGCGGAGCGGGACCAAAGAACCAAACGAATGGCAGTAATGTACTATAGTAAATGACCCAATCACAGAGGTTTCGCGTATTAAGTTTGGTGGTTGCATTTGTTGCACCTTTCGTTTAAGCTTTAAGTTTGTTGGAACATTTCAGCCAAACAAAGAATCAACTCAAATTTTACAGTGTCAGTATTTTGTCTCGACATCTCCCCTTAGAAAGCTGTTTACAGATACAACAACTTAACTGGCAAAAGGTATCAAAACTGCTTCGAATAAAAGTGTGTAAGGAGTGATCTAAATGGTTCACAAAGCCACCAAAATGCAAAAGGTTTCGGTTTGACCATTTTACTGTCTATTCAACTGGTTGAATTGTATTTTGAAAGTCCGAGTTGACTGTTTAGACCTTCCCAACAATGAATTTCCGATCTACTCGTGTTAGATCGTCCAGCACGAATTTCTGATCTGATTTCCAGTGTTTAAGGATTATAAACAGTAACGATAACTTGAAGGAGACGAGGGGAGAGCGTTGTCTTGTACTTATTACCTTGTAATTGTCGTCTTCAGTGTTGTCTGGCAGCTTTCTTGCAGTAAAAAAATTGACAGCACTCGAAACAGTAGTTCAGTGGACCTCGGATTATTGTAACAAACTGTAAACTCGTGTAAACGTTTCTACCGCCTGGACAAACTAAGTTTTTGAGACACAGGGGTTCATTTTAGACATAGATTTCCAGTCGAGTTATCTTCTTCAGTTTGTTTCGACGGATTTACGTGGTGTGAGTAGCAACTTGCAAAACTTATGCGAAAAGAGAAACGCTTCGGCCGCGCGAAATACTTGGAACAGCTGCTACCACCTTCAAATCACTCGAGTTTTTTTGGTTTTGTAATGACGAAAGAGCAATATAACTAGAATATATGAGAGAGTAAGTTGCTCGAAGCACAATACACTCATATATAAAATAAGAGCGATTATTTTGCGTTGAAGCCGAAGCTTTAGCTTTTTTTCAAATGTTCTGTAGATACTTTTGGAGTTGTCTGTATAAATACAACGAAATGATGTAGCTCGGTTCATATATGTACACAAATGTATTGTTAATTACGTTCTTTTTGTGTGTGTTCTTCAACATATTCTTAAATTATGGCTCTTTTGATCCACAACGCTCTTTCAAAAAAGGTTCTTATGAAACAAAAAAAATGCGTTTTGTATTAATATTATAGTTTATATATCCGTCCAGGCTGGTCAGATCTATATCCAGTTCCACATTTCAGTTCTGTTTGGCTTTTGTTGGGTTATTTTGACCATGAACTTTCTTCTTAATTGGTAAATCAACCCCTACTTCGAATCACGTGCACGAGGCTATCCGAAGTTTCACATTTCTGTCTTGACAATGCATCTCCGAGGCTCTCGTCGCACCAGAGGTCGACTTCACTACTGCTTTCTGAGTAAACTTTGTGCGGGTTAAAAGAGGTGAGGCAGGATTAAAGAGGATAGGGGAAGGTTTGAAGTTGATAAAGGGTAGGACAAGAGGGAACTAAAATTAAAGAGGTGAGGCAGGATTAAAGGGGTTTTCCAGCCCCATTTCTTGGTGCGCTGTCGGAGAGCATCTATTATCAGCGCCCGAGTCTTCAGTCACTGGGGATTGCAAGCAACCTGCGCATTTCACCTTCTCGCTGTACGACACCAGAGCGTCGATCAGTGCCGACATCAGACACAATCCAATGACTGTTTCTGCCACCCTTGCGATCGAGTGTGGGACATAATCCCCAAAGCCAACTGTAGTAAAAGTGATGAACCAAGCATATATCCCCTCAGTGAAGGTCCAATTCTCACTGAATTTCGTTATGGCTGCACCGAGGCACAGGTAACCGACAAGTTCAAACGAAGTCAGCACAACTATTTTCGCCTCAAGGTTGATGACGTGCTCTCTCTTTAAGCAGCTCGTCTCGATCCATACCACAAGTCGCTTTATCTCGTTGTTCTGGTGTTGTCCAATTGATCTGAACATAAGGATTGTTAGAGGAATGCCAATGAGCCCGTAGGCTATCGTTACCATCTGGCCAGCGGTTGTCTTCGGTGTAATGTTCCCATAACCTTCAGCGGACAGTAAAAATAATTACCAAAACAGTTAAGGGAGGAGCGGGAAGTAGGGGCAAGGGGTAGGCGGTAGGTCTGGCAAATATGTTTACGGATTGGGTTATGAATTGAACTAAACGGAAAATAAGATTGTGGGGGATAAAACATAGTGAATATTTTTTTACTACATTATAATACCTGGAAGCCTAAAATGCACTAAGGGGAGTTACTATACACTACTTTCATAATTTGCTCCAGTGACCATAAACAATAACTTCAAGTCGAGGTCAAGTTCTAAGTTCTCATATATTTGCTGTATTTTTGCCCTTGACTCGAAGTCGATCGCCGGAATATTTTGACAACACTTTAAAGTGTTTTTAAAATATTAAACAAGGCTTATCTTTATGTCGTAATGTAAACAAAGAGTGAAACTGTGAGCAAAAGCAAAGCGACAATCTTCAGTTTAAACATTTTAATTTTGACGGCAGTGTTGAGCGATTTTGACCGGGTCTCTGCGATGACTTAGTAACGATCGAAGAGCTCCACCAAACTGCTTAGTTTCTTGCAAACGTTCTGCTGTATCTGATCATGTTAAGCGGCCGAACGTTAAAACGGCCTAACGGTGTCGTTCCGTGATGTTGCATGGAATATCCCCAACCTCATGGTTCGGTTCTATCATAAAGTGCAACCTCCATGTGGCGTGCTTTTACGGAGTAGTCTATGCCAAAACAAAATACCATATATGCATGTAGTTATAATAATGATGGTGAAGATGATGATGATGGTGGTGATGAAGATGACGACGATGATGATGCTGGTGGTGGTGATGAAGATGATGAAGAAGATGATGATGATGATGGTGGTGGTGATGAAGATGATGATGATGATGGTGATGAAGATGATGATGATGGTGATACTGACGATGACGGTTCCTTACAACTTACACGAACAATGCAAGGCGCTAGAGTGAGGGGTGAAACGACCGCGTGCCCCTGGGAGACGGGCGAAACGCTGATTTTCCCACATATATTCGATCAGTTGAAAAATAGTGCGGAAAACGGAATAGATTTTGACTCACTTTTGCTTTCGATATAAAGTCTCCGGCCTGGCACACGATGTCGAAGGTATGGAAAAAGACTCACTCTAAAACGGTTTCTCCAGTCACAAAGACGGTCGAGGTGAGTGAAACTATCACATTTTCACTGCGAGTTACTTAATTTTAGTTACAAGTACAAGGACTGAAGGAGTGTAAGACCAAAGTGGCCACAAGCTCTGGCCCTGATATCGATACCTGGCTAGAACTGAGCAGGTGAGGAGATTGTAACTGATGTTAATAATTCTAACAAATGGCTAAATAGCGTTGTTTACAACTGCTTTGAATCTGCAAAGAAAATAAAGCACGATCAGGTCAAAATACTAGCTCGTCTCTTGTTCAGCGATTGTAAACTTGAGCTCGCGGGTGACACAACAATTTCAACGGCAATCTTTTACTACCGGAAAGTCACGATTTGGACTTTTGACTGAAACACAGTAAAGTGAGCTACAAACTCTATTGCACGTCGCAAGAGCCCTTTACGTGTAATCATCAATAAAGTTACTGGATAGACCATCGACAGGTCAGTTATATGATTATTTTAACCCCGCCAAAAACATGAACTTTCCTTTGGCTCTTGAATTTATCGTTCATACCATATACGCAGTACCGAATCCCTGGCTGAAAAAACTACAAAAAAGTACAAAATCAAATATGGACACCGACAAGAAATATTAATTGCTATATTTTGCCTCTAAATTTGAGCTTCTATAGCGGCTTTAGTACAAATGAAAACTTTAAAATTGCAACCGGCGGCACGCACGCATAAACATGTAACTGGATTACAAGAGGCTCGATTAATCTGAAAACAATTCTTATTTTCTTGTATACATAAAATTGCAAACGGTGCACAAATTTCCACTACAAAAATGGCAAGGAAATGTTTTAGGACGTTAATAAAAATTTGAACAATTAAAATGTCAAGCATCGCTGCAGATATTGTAAGTACTGACCGTTCCCCAACTATTACCGACCGTTCCCTGTTCCCCGTTCCCTGTTCCCCGTTTTAGTAACATCCAGTGTTTTCTGTTCTCCCGCGACAGCTGTTATAAAATATTGTTTTGAGCTGTCATTTCCAAATTCTCATTCTCCCGAGCTTATTAAACGTCTCACAAGTCCGAATTAGCACCCTGCGAGAACGAGATGGACATCTCCGTTCTACAACTTCGACGATACCGACAAAGAGTGTTAACAATTAATACACGCAAGTGTGCTTGGATTTGATACAGCCCCTGATCAGGAGCACGGAATCGAAAGCCAAGAGCACCCCTTAAAATCCCCTTAAAATCACACGGGTCTAAATTGCTGCTGTCATTTGGCTTAATAACAGGAATGAGCAGATGCATTTGTTTTTCACATGACATAAAAGATTTGCAAATTCGAGGTAATGATTTATTGATTTGGGTCGTCTATTTTGAATAAAGAACCTTTCTTTCTGTTAAGGAACTGAAGATTACAGTTGGTGAAAAAAAAAAACACGTTTAAATGTTGTTTTTGCCCAAATTACGCCTTCATTATCGTGATTGCACCCGCATAAATAAAATAGAAACTGTCATAGAAAACAAAGCTCCTGTTTAAATTTTAAAATGTGTTAAAAAAACCGCCCAAAACCACATTGGGAAGTCGTGTCAGCAGTTCTACTACTGTACTTGTGGAAGTGGCATTGATAAGTGCTTACCAATTGTTGTTACAAGATGAATCGCAAAGGAAGCAGCTTTGCTATAGTCCCATGGCTCGGGCTTTTGATTTGTGGCGTCGATCAGTTTTCTGACCAGATCATCGAGTGCAGCACGGGACATATTAAACTTTG
>JAOBYF010223323.1:0-17783 GCA_025403605.1 Parazoanthus darwini | reverse complement strand
GTCCATCGCTGTTACAGTGGTGTCACTTCCATTGCTGTCACATCACTGTCAATACATGTACCATCACTGTCACGGCGATCTCAGTGCTGCTGTTGTTACAGGGCTGCAATTGCCATCGCTGTAACAGTACTGACCATGTCACCACTGTTACACTGCTGTAACCTAATTTGCTGTCAAATCGCTGTTCAAAACATCGCTGTTCAGCAGTGTCAACTGATCACTGTGGCAGTAATGTTATTAAATTTTGGTGTTACACCACTGTCAGATTCTAGCTGTGTAGTCTGCAATCATGTGCACCAAATATCTTCTAACCGTAAATTACCTTTACAATGTCGCAGGCAACTAAATGACATGATTATGTTGTATAGATCTAAGTTTGGCCTTATACGCATCCGTTTTGAAAAACTCTTTAGTCCTGTTACTCAGTTTCCATTACCAAACTCGGAACTTTGACTCGCAAAACCTCGACACAAACTCTCATTTCAGGCAGAATTGTTCCATCCCTTCCTTCAAAGTAAGAAGTATAAGTTTGTGGAACAATCTATCCGCTAATTAACTGCAAAATCAGTGCTGTAAATTACAGTGCTGTAACAGTGCTGCGAGTTCACATCGCTGTTACAGTGATGTCATCTTACGTTATTTTTTCACTACTTTGTACAACGTTGCGAGTTACAGCGCTGTAGGTTTGTTTCGCTGTCACATTGCTGTCAGTTTGCCTATCGCCGATGTAGCACTGTCTGCACATCGCTCAAACAGCACTCAGTTACCTGTAGTTCACACCACTGTCAAATCGATACCAACATTAGTTTAACAGAACCAGTGCCACCTGCATCACTGTTACTGCACTGTTAACAACATTACTGGTGCATCCATGTCACCATTATCACTGTCACAGCGTTGAGCTGATTTTCATCCTTGCAGCGATGTGCTCTTTTTCATAGTAACAGTGCTGTGCATACTGGTGTGTAGTTACTAAACGATTCTTCCAGCTGTGTAATACCGAAATTCCTGAAGAAAAACTTTTTAATACAGTTAAATAAGTATTGACTTTTTTGCAGACGAAGATGTTATGCAGACATTACAACCTTCACAATGATATCGGTTCTTCATTGTTGGAAAAGATTCTCAACAATTTTGATAAGCACGGTGATGGCTATGTTAGGTAAGTTGCAGAGCCCTGGTACCGACAGAAAATGTAGTCAGAGGATTTTACATTGAACACAGCCCTTCAATGATTTCTCCAGGGCCTTGAAATAAACGCCTACATACTTAAGGTGTAGAACCTTATGATCTTAACTTTATGGACACTACTTACTTTGATTTAGAAGCGATGTATAGCGTACTTGTTTTGCAGCACAATCATTATCGAGCTGTCCAATTTACAAACATTTTGAATAATTATGTTTCAACATTTACTGTCATTATATTAACATAATAAATCGAATTTCACTCCACATTCCATTTATAGCTGGAAGGAGTTTCTAAAGTTTTTCGAGAAGGCAACACCAGTCGTACCATTGGCAGCAGGTCCGGGACATGGAACATACAAACGTTCTGGGTTTTCATTGGAACGAAAGAACACTGCGAACGCTTCTACAAGCATACAGACACAGACCAATACAGGTACAATATGGATTAATGCTATACCACTATGCCGTCGCCGACAGAGAAAAATAAGCCATAATAAAACTAAGCAATTTAGGTTTTATGTTGTATCAGTTCGCCATTCCGGGATTGAGAAGAGCCACCAGAAAATGAAAAAAAAGATGTTAAGCGACACCAAGGTGAAGGACGTTGGACCAAGGCTCTGCTCTTCAGTCATTCTGAGCAGCAGTCCCCATCAATAATAAGTTTGTGGTTCGCCTTCAGGATTTGTTCTCCTGGTAAGAAGCAGACTACGGTAACACATTTCAGAAAGCTGATTAGTGGTATTTCGGTGTAATTTTGAAATAGTTATCTACCAACACTTAAACAAACATGTGCGCACCCATACTGTACATGGATGTGTCTGCATTCATGAGCCAAATTTAAAGCATTACTGTATCTGCAACACACTTGATTGTATAATGCAGAAGCAAATTAGAAGGCACAGGTGAATCATTGAAATTATACAGCCACTGTCAGCATGTGTTTAAGATTATATGGGCAACCTCTTGTTGTACTACATGGTTATAGTACACTTCCAAAAAGGGGGGGGGGGAAATTTTACTTGCATAATACTCTGGACTTAATTGAGACAAATAACTTTTAAGCTAGCTTTTCGTGTGCACAAGCTTAAAAACCTGGGATTTAGGTCTGTTTTCAACCAATATTTTCTTAGACTACGAATTATTGTTTTAGGCACTCAGTGACAAATATATTCCACAAACAATGAAAACTCGACGAAAATTAACATGTACTCGCAGCACTGTCTTATTTTACAAAATACCGCATGCATCCGCCCAGAAATAGGATCTTTTTAAAAAAATCAATTAGATTTATATTAGTATTTTATGTCAAATTTTAAGTCAGAAAGAGGAAAGGCGCAATCAGTTCGAAAGTCAAAATGAAAATACAGAAAAATTAATTACGACACGACATGAGAAAGGTCTGCGGCAGAAAAGCAACCTAAATGGACTGAACTTTGGCTAAACAACGTAAAATAACTATATTTTGAAACAGAAAATACGGTTATATATATTTAATTCAGAAAATTCATTCGAGACCTAAAAATTGACCTTGGTGAGAAAACGAACTCTACGAAGTGCTAATGTAATATAAGCTTTTTTTGCGGAAGCGATTTATCAGCCCTCGGCCAAACCCACAACCTGGAGGACCTGGGTTCGACCTGCTTGACATTGGTGACCCTGCCAGAAGCGTTAAGAGTCCGGCCAACATAGCTGTAAGGCTCTCTGGAACACACAAGCCGTACCACCACTACGAGTTGATGATCCCAAAGGGCGGACACACTTACACACACACACACACATGCACACACACATGCACACACACACACACACACACACACACACACACACACACACAAACAAACAAACAAACAAACATACATACATACATACATACATACACACACACACATACATACATACATACATACATACATACATACATACATACATACATACATACATACATACATACTTACATACTTTTATACATAAAAATGTTAGCAACTCAGCATCTCAGTTGGGCTGAAATATACTAGAAATTTGTAGACCGTGAAACGTAGATTTCTCCAGAGTTGTTTCACGTAAGCAGAAATACACTTTCAGGGTGAATCTTTACATCACAAATTTTCACAGTATCTTCCGCCATCTTGATAGTTGGGAAAACGTGATAACAACTGTATGGAAAATCTTAATTAGCAACCTTTATAGTTTTTCTTTTTTTTGTGAATGATCGGAAAAGAAATGGAAGCCTTTCCTGAACAGCTACTGGCATTGGCATGAGCTTAGCTAAAACTCGTTTCCTTTCACAAAAACATTTTTGCATTTCTGCAAAGTTAAAATTAATAAAATTCGTTTCTATGCGTTTCGTACTTCAACTCGATAAAAACCAGAGACTTGTATCGAATTTAAGAGTCAAGATACTTATGATTTGACGGCATGATGTTTTGACGTGTTAATCTTTTGGCCAAGCATCTACACGAGGAATTTCCCATTTTTTTCATCCGATGAAACTTGCCAGGCTTACAACAGATTGAAGTTGATATAGACTTTTCATGCATTTTAACAAAATTGGTTTAAAAAAATAAAACAGCCTTCGACATCATAAAAGGTTTACAAAAAACAGTAAAACGATGTTGAAATATAAGAACTACAAGCTAAATGATGGCCATATACAAATAAAACCACACATCTTTCAAACAAACATTTTCCTTTCCTAACGAAGTTTCAGTCTGACGTTGGAACAACGTTATTTACTTACTCAACTACTCACGATGATTATGAGTTTGTTCAACATAAAATTGAACTAGAAGCTTATCACGTCAACAAAAAATGTCTTAAGGTAAAAAATCAAAACCAACTTACAAGGGAGTCTGCTTTCAATTCCTATCAGGATCTCTTTTCTGGTGATAAACATGGATCTAACGAAGTTACAGTGTATCCATGCTACAACTGTTTTCATACATGAGCTTAGCTTAACAGGACATATCGAGCTGGAGAATAAAAGACATGCACTGTCATGTTTGCTATCTATAAATCTTAGCTGATGCCCTAAGGCCCTTTGGGTGGAGCATCTGACCGGTAATCGGACAGCACGGGTTCAATCCCGTTCTGGGACTCAGACTATGCCTAGATGATCAGTTTCAATCAAATCCTTTCATGTTCCAAAAAATTACATCAAACACTATCTTGTTGTATTTCCATTCTCCAAATAATTATAGTTTTCTTGTTAAATATTATGTATAAACTGTTCTCCTTCGTGACAAAATAATGTAAAGTGTTATTGTAGCAAACTATAGTATGGCTTGTACTTCATTATTATTGTACTGATATTTACGGTGACTGAAAAGAATGAAATAAAAGGAAATATGAATATTTGTCGACTTCCATCTTAATGGAGTAACACACACCGATATCTGAATGTGACGATAAATTAAAGTACGGACTCGGTAATAAATGATGAACAAAATGGAAAATAAAATAGAAAAAGAAAGGATAATGGTAAATGAACAGACAGACGGTATACAGCAAAAAATATTGACAAAAACAGTTCCTATCCTCTCCCTTCTCTCCCACATGGACAAATCAATGGGTCATCATTTCTCAGCTACCTTTTTTATTTTAAGTTTAGGATGACGGCTTGCTTTACTCTTGCAAGATGTTTGGCACATTAACTCAATGTTCATTTGTCTTATTCTGCACCAGGATTTCATTTTTCAACTTCACAGTCCTAAAGTGTTTTTAATGCGTTACCCTCTACTTCCAGTTTTATAACTATTTTAAGAAAGTAGAACCCGGTGTCGAATTCTAGTTCCTTCCTGCATTCTTTTGCTGCGTGAATAATCCAGAATATCTGTTTTTACGAAAAGGCCTTGGGGCTCTTCCTGGTTTGTCAAAATCCAAGTTATAAAACACAAATCACTCGAACAGTGAAACTGGTGTTTTTTCCGAATTGACTGACAACTATTAAACAAAGATTGGCTACTCTTGAGGAAAGGCAACATTTTTATATATAAGTGTTGTCTTGTTCTGCTAGGCGGCCTAAATGACGCATACATTCGCAAATTAACTAAGTAGATTTAGGATACTTTGTTGGTTCTGTTGAGTTCTGATTAGCTGCATGATCATGACAAAGAGAAATGGCATTATAAATGTTTGTCCTGGGCTTTATTCTCTTACTTTTTACATCCTGGCTTGCCTGCTGATGGCAAACATGAAAAACTATACAGCTAAGGTGTGAACATTCAGGGAATGGCATGAAATAATTATTGTAGAAGTAGTTCTTTCGTCGCTTAAAAAAGACCAGATAAGTTTGCCCCTCTTGATAAATATTATATAAATAATTAGCAAGACTGCGACCCGAGGTTTTATTTGATTCAAGCGGTAGATCTCCAAATCAGATACCATGCGCAGTACAGTTGCTTTATCGCATGGGAGGCTTCAAATTTAATGGCCTATCAAAAATTCCTAGGTATTACCGACAAACACTGTAAGTATGACTAAAGCACTGCCGTTGAAACACGATACCCCATTTTATTAAGAGCCAGTAAAATTTTGCTCAGATGTTTTTTTTCCCAGCAATTTGAGGCTCAAAATGCTCCTAATTTGTTCTTAACTGCCATATTTTTTAATGACTGAAAATCAAATCTAAAACGTCTTAAATGCTTTTGTATGCTCTGTCTGAGGCAGACAGTATTAAACTTCAGTTTTTTGTGAAAAAATAGTGCAAGTACGGGCGTGCATTTTATTTCAGCCTCAGATTGCTCTTAATTTGTTCTTATTATTCAGGCGATTTGAGCCTCACTGTTTTTATTAAGTTTGTTCGTAATGAGAAAAAAAGTGTAAGTGGTATATATTTTTTTGCTTGTTGTCGGTGTCGAGGCGATTTTCGTGGCATGTAGTTTGTTATCTCTATCGGTTCGTTCGACAACTACATTTGAAAATTTCCCCAAACCCCTCCTTCATGCAAATACAAAAAACGAAATAAAATGTAACAGTGAACTCAGTAAGTACATATACACAATAAAAATAGTACCCGTGTTGTTGACTTTGCCATCAGCGGAATTATAAAATATTGTGTCTTTGTGAGCATAGAAGCGTTTTGGCAGGAAAACGGATCACCGATGCAGAATATCCAAATGGCCTTCGATGACATTTACGTTTCTTTTAAAACAGAAAGGACTGAAAACCGTGTCCGCTCTGAAGACTAATGTTCAATGCTATAAAGGCACTAATGGTAATTGAAAATGTTATTTTAGCGAGATCATCAATCATTCAGATCTTCTCCTTATTGTGTTCAACTGCCACAAATGAACAGGCCATGCGCTATCCCGCAAACTCCCACACATTGAAAATCGTACTATAACTGATATGTTGGACAACATACTATCATTGCCTTCTATATACAAGATGAATGATGAATTTCAAAAACTCGTAAGTAACAATGAATTAAGCCAATTGCGCTTATGGTCTAGCATCTCAAATTAACTGAAAAGTAAGAATAGTTTTTAAATTATATTTCAGTGTCACGATATTCAATTGAGGACACTATTAGTTTTGTCAAGGTTATTCGCACGAAAATAGACTTATAATTCAATGAGTTATATATATATGAACATACACCAGGTAGTCCTCGTAAAACCTGACCACTCTTTCTTTTAAAAACATTTAGAGATAATTGGTTTCTCTTTCAATTTTCATCTGTGTTTTGCCGCATGGTTACGGTGAATTAAAATCTTTGTTCTAATAGTTTTTCTATATTGGTTTTTGTCGGTGTTGGTTCCCTTTTCGTGACTCAATTCGGACTATACATAGATATGGTCCTATATATCTAACATATCAATCTACATGACAATATTTTTGTTTGAGGTTAAGCTTTGCGACTAGCAGTTTCCATCTATTGTTTGTTGTGTTGAAAAGCTTGATTTTGTCCTTGGGAATCAAACTGTTCGAATTCCCTTCTTTGAATGTTAGCTATAAGAGCTGTGTTTGTAAAAATCCTATCAGTACTGATATATTTCCCCCAGTTCTACCCCTCCCTTCCCCGTTAAGTGCATAATTATGTTAGCAAGCTGCTTAGTAACAGAATTTCTTATAAACGTCATTTCACTTCATTCTCTTCTTGTCTTGCCCTGTCAAGTGACTTTACTTCTTTGCTCACTTCATTATACTTCTGGGTACATTAAGCTCGAGAAAACAGTTCCATTACGGATTCTTTTAAAGTTTAGTATTTTATAAGTATTCAAACACTAAGAAATAGTTGCTTTTTTATAATTTTTTCAAACCATTTGTTATGTTGTCAAAATTTGACTCTAATAGTTCAAAATCGTGTTGTCTTAATTTCGATATTATCATGTTGAACGCCAAACTGTTTGACGCAAGTAAAAGCCTAATTTTGCAATCATGAGTGAAACTGAACGTTTCAAGCTTATCGGGTAGTTACTACTAGTTTCAAAATCAGTAAACGCTTAAAATAGACTGAGGCACTAAAACACCCTAACAACGTAGTACTAAAGCATATTGAACTATGCCAAAAATCTTCATAATGTAGATAAAAGGTTAACTTTTTCAAACTACTGCTAAACTCTACAATTTAGAACTAGATCACAACAAGCATGTTTCTAAATAATCTATCGCTATAACACTTAGACACGAGCAGAACCAAGTCAGGGAACAGTAATACTGCTAAAATAAAGCCAAACCTTTAGATGCAGGTGCCCCGGTACTCGTTCTTAATCCACGTGTTTAGTCCGCACTGCACCCATATTATGTTTAGTAACAGTTTAGTTTCATTATCAAAGACTTCCTTCATATGTATCCGATACATTTGATACTTGTACTTTTGATATGATCTCCTTAATTAATTTTGGGAACAAAAACCTAATGTATGGGTCGGTTGATAAAAAGCAGTCCGATTGGTAATTAAAATACCATTCATCAAAAGTGACACTAATTTAATTAAGTATTAGCCGCATGTAAACGCTTCGGTTCAAGAGACGTTTCAGAGCTTCTAAACATCGCAACAACCCTACTGAAAATTTTACCAATTATCGTTTACAGAGAAATATCTTTAATGAGTAAACTGTACAAGACTTTTGACTAAGGTAAGTATCCTTAATTCTCTCAATCAGCTCTTGATAGTTGCAAGAAAAGGTCTTTCTCGACTGATATTTGAGAGCTGTCAAGAACTGTTATCAATGCAGCCTTCGTTTCTCCGATTAGAAATGAAAAATTACCAGCCCTTTGACCCTCAGACATCATCGCTTTAAAACGGTACAAGAGTGAAAAAATAGTGATATTTGTGCGCTTCAAAAATTGAGGAAAGAGCTTCTATCAAACTATATTACTTACAGTTACTTTATTTTGGCACAACAGAAAAACATGTTATCTCCCTTGCTTCTGTTAATTTCATGTGGTCGTTCTATTACCGCATGATAAGAGCTTCTTGAGGCGAGGTCAGTCAACTGAACAGGAATGGAAGACATCCTTTGTCTTCAGTTTACAGAACGCTTTTCCTGTCAAAGGCTGATGGCAAACACAAACTTCCAAATGTTGTTTAAACACAGACTGGAAAGGTGTTAAAAAGCTCAAGCTTGACCGTGTAAACTCAAAGGGGTTTTCAAAACACTCTATTATGATGTGTTAATATTTCACGCGCTCATTTTTATTTTAGTATATTTATAGTTTTCCAAACTCTAAAATGTTTGTTCACCTGAAAGTCCTCGATGCCGTACTAGGAGGACTGGTAAACTGAATTCCTCGGTTACACTGAGAAAAGCGTATTTGCCGAATATTATCTTTGAAATCTTAGACCTCGTAAATTCGATTTCCAGATGGATGAACCTGATCAGAATGCGAGCGGACCGCACACCTATACACACTACGACACATCCGTCCGATCCGGGAAAGAGAATTTCCTGAAAATAGTTTTGAAAAGGGGAAAAGGTGGGTCCGGCTTTGCAGTTCACACAGAGTACTCAACGTTTTGCTGGAACAGTTAAGAGCCATGGAGTCAAAATCGTCCTCTTTTCTTATCAAGAATCTGTTGAAGCCAAAGCCCGTTAAGGCGGTAGAAGAGAGTCATGTTGCTGATCGTGCTCTTACAGTAGCTGAGAGACTGGCAGGTTTGTTCATTTTCTTTTTTTTTCTTTTTTTTCTTAGTGCACATAGTGCTAGACCTTCAATTCATCAATTATTTGTTTTCTTTTCCTTAGAGTAAAACATTTTGACCTACTTTAAAATACGTTTATCCTCTCAATCATGCTTCACTTCTGGCATTTGTCATGTCACAACTTTAATCACCCGCTTGTATTGGTTTTACATTTTAAAATCCACTGCAAGTTTAAGTGCCATAAAACATTTTCCTTAACAAATGAAAATTGTTTTTATGCTGTTTAGAACTGATAAATCTGAGTAGAAAATGTTTCTTTGACATTTGTTGATTAAAGCTGAAAGTCGTTACCATTCTCCATCTTTCATGCTTATGTTGTGTCAGTTTCGTGGGACGCCCGATAAGCTAAGAATTGCAAAGTTAAAGTTTTGCACCAAAAAATTCGGGATACTGTTTGCTTTCATACAGGACTTGTACATAGTAATGAACAGGCAGGGTCAAGAAAACAAACTAATAAGTGTTTCAAAACTAAATCACGAAACTAATTGTATAACTGGCACATAATTTCAACCCTCCGTACTGTGTTTAAACCAACCATTTGGGTTCGTACTTCACTACAAACTTATATGGTATCCTTTCGACTTACACAAGTTCTAACTTTTCCAACTGAAAATCTCACAGCCATTTTCATGTTTGATATTGATAGTATTTAATCAGATGGAACGAATAATCGGTACCGATGTGCACACACAGCCTCAAACAAACAAGCCTGCTTTGTAAGTTTCTAGTAATTATTCTAACGTAATTAGAACTGAGAAAACTGGATGGCGGAAACTAAGACTTGTTACCAATCTTGCTGAAAATTTGCAGTGCATGTTTGATTGCCAGCCAGACATTTGGTTTAATAAGAATTACTAGTACTTAGGACACTTTCCAAGAGCGGTAAAAACGGAAACGATTTTGACTGCAAAGAGTGCTGAGTATTTTAAAACTTGTATCTACATTGCCAAGGTTACTCACCAAGTCTCCGTCCATTGTCTATTTACTCTTTTTTGATGGACTAGTTAAAACTTTGCTTTAATAACAGTTTGCTTAGTTGTATTTCTACAACTTGTTGTGCTTTACAATTTATAAAGACGTCTGTGCTGTTGTTTTGTATTGCTTCCATTTCTGATGTGGCCTCAAACCTTGAATCCAAATCTTGTTTTTATTAGGAATAAAGACTGATCTTCTTGATTGTGGAAATGAAAATTTTTACGTGTATGCACGCCTGAACAGTGAATTATAAACGATTATAACTATAAGTATATTAAATGATTTTGAGTATTAAACTCGAAGAATCATTCTGGTTGCCGATCGCGAGCCGCTGTTAAGACCGACAAACACCATATGACAAGTATAAAGGGGATATCATCGGATTAGCTGAAAATCTGCAATCAGAAACTTTACCAGTTTTGCCGGCTTTCAAAACTGAATGTCTTTGTTCTCTTCCTGGGGTCCACTTCGGGTGTTGTCTAATAGTAATCAGTTCATAATTGAATTTGGGGGAAACCGCGAAACAGGTTTAAGAGGTAAAACCAAAATTAATTTAGTAACTAAGAAAGAAAGCGTGTTCATGCACTGCTTAATATAATATATCGCGGCCTTGGTAGATGTCTCCACATGACAAACATTGCCATCCTTACGGAGCTCAGACTCTAAGCCGAGGTTTTAAGCCACTATTCCGCTGTCCAAATAGTCCGCGATAAACCTTTTTAAAAGGCTTACGGAGCTCAAACAATTAGGCAACTTTTCCGCAGTCTAAACAGCCGATAAACCTTTTAAAAAGCGTTGAAACACGCGAAAGATACAAACGTCTAGTATGAAATGCAAACTCTAGTAAACTAATCAAGTCCGATTTTGTACCAGTCTGAGACTGAAATGTCTTACTTTCGGGTATAAAAGAAAACATTGCACCCCATTTAATTAAAATAAATTATCTTTAGCCGTAGAACAAAACTTGGGACGGTAATGATGGCGATTGTAAATTTACTAAACTTGCATGACGATTACTTCGATCGGCATTTCATGATCACCGCCAATGTCAATGAATCATACACTGAAAGGCTCATCGCATGCAATTTTAATCACAAAAACCGCTATAGTATTCTTGTTTCCAAAGCGCAAACTTCACTTTTGGACTTTTTAAATTAGCTTTTAAGGCGTAGTCGAAAAATAATCAATGAACACAGGGTACGTTTTATTATAGAAAAGAGAGGGAAGCGATTATGTGTCAATCTTGACTGAATACTTGACTCTATATGGCCTGTATGGCATTTGGTTCTGGCTCTGCCGACTTGTATCAATATCTTTCAATCTCTTCATGTTGTTTTCATCTTCTTCTACAAGTGCAGTTTTTCTTGATACTTATGTATAGCTGAAGAAAAGCTGGTCAGTCGCAAATACGGGTAGTAGAAAAATAAGTCAAAGAGTTGAAGCTAATTGCGCGATTGGGCCAGCTTTGCGGTTGGCTTCTTCCTTATTAAATGACAAATAACACAAGCGCTGATGTTAATTTATCATTTTACTAAGTAACTCACGTTTAAACAGCTTCCTCCTTTTAAAAAGTATTTATAATTGAAAGTAATGCACTAGAGATATTGGTTGATGCTTTTGTACACCAATCATTTTCATGGTGCGCAGCTGGGTTTCACAAGGAGATTTTGCATCATGCCGACTAGCAGTCGAGTGTGCGTGCAGAGCTGTCAAATGTCTCTCCCTTTACTTACAACATATTTAGCTCTACATCTGCCTCAAAACTCATCAATAACGTGTATAATAGAAGTGCAATAAGCAAAGCTAATGAATTCTGTGCGGTTTAATATAACTTCAGAAGCTAAAGTGTTATTTTTTCTTTCTCTCTTTACAACCAGTAATGTGCCGGAGTAACACACATGCAGTAAATTAGGTTGATTTTTAATAGGAAAAAACTTTGTCATTCATTGAATTGCTTCATGTTCGTCATGTTCACCCCAGCCACGGTTGTAACAAAAGAAATCGTTTGCAAGTTACGAAGTTTATTTTTTCAGTTGGTAATTCTTTGTATGTTTGTATGAACCAGGATTAAACAGAAACTACGATTGGCACTTTTTGTGTTCATTAGCTACAGATGGATGACCATTCGATCCTACATGTATGCAGCGTGGCTATATGTTTGACGTTAAAGGGGATTGCGGTCCAAATCTCTTTATGCGACTTAATAAAATAAGAGCAATCGTTAAAACTCTGGCTATGAACTTACGAACCAATACCTAGTGACCAAACAGCAGTTCTGCTGATCAAAATGTGATCTGACTTGCTCGAGCTCGAGCCGTGAAAATACCGAATAAAGTTTTGTGTAACATGTTGCATTCAAAGAATCCTCCAATAGCCAGTTTCATCGACGGATCTGCGATAAAGTTATAATCACTTGCAAAATGTCTCACAAGAAAACCTTCATAGTAAAACGTTTCTTTAAGTAAAAGCTGCAATACGAATATGCATGAAGAATAACAGCAAGCTTGTGTTCCTAACCAAATCAAATTAGTTTCAACTTTGTGGCTACATCCTTCTTTCTGTGCGTCGGCTCCAAGAGCCAACAAAATGCTTACACGATTTTTGAAGTTAACCCTTAAAAATGCGTAATTTAGAATCCGAACTGATACAAAATGATCATTTCCACCAGGTTTTTCAATTGAAACTACCTATAGTAATGTTATTGATGTCTCTAATACCAGGTAAATTTTCATATAAATTCTCTTTCTTATCAATTGTGCATGTGTAGTGAAACAGAATGGTAAATCAAACAATTTTAATATCGCTAGTCTTTAAAACTAATCCTAAACTTTTTAGTAGCTCTGTGAGACACACAAAACAAAGCACGCGATGGCTAGTTACCTGAACACGCGGGTTGGGCAAACGACGAAGAACACATGATACACCAATAATTCACTGAGATTAGCAGATTAATATATTTATTTTTTTGATTGAAAGCCGGAAATACAGGCATGGAAAAAATTTTGGTTGATAATTTTTATCTGCAGAATTGCAATCGGAATCATACAGATCATAACCTAAAGGATTTGTGTATGATTTGGCTGTGAATTAATCGAATCTGTCTGAACTTAGTACTTCTTTCAGGCTTCCCTTTCAGTTCCTCTAAAAGATAATTCAATTTTGAAAATCTGTTTTTAATACATTAAACTATTAAAATACAAATCTCTGTTCTTCAAGGTATAAATAGAGTGGATTTGCAGAGCAGACAAGTGTGACACTAGATTTTAACTATGTGAAGTATGTACATGAAATTGTGTTCTTACCCTCCAAAGGAATGCCCACTGAACTTTCGTTTATTGTTTTCTTTAGATATTATTTTGGACGCTCATTATGGAAACTCGTCAAATCAGAAAAACCGGCGCACGCGCACCTCCTTCACTCATCAACAATTGAGAGTCCTCGAGAACAGTTTCGCTAAATCGCATTACCCGGATGTCGTGATGAGAGAGAGACTGGCTTCCTGTACCAACATTCCAGAGGCAAAAATACAGGTAAACTGGAGTCCTGTGCAGTGTAATCTACTTGCTTCTAGCTTAAGTTTACTTATATTTTCGGTTGTCAGATTTACTTGTAGGAAAGTGTTAAATCGTTTATAAAGAAAACCTCTGGATTATCATTTCTATGTTTTGCTAAGTCGAGGTATATCCAACGGTTCCTTTTTTTTAGAAAATCTTGCCACACAGCAAAATAACTCTTCATTGCTGTTCTTTCTTCTTGATTATTACATAAACATTTCATTTTTTACATTTTCTTTTTATGAAACTTGTATTCAGATTCAAATTTGTACCCACCAATTCACCATTCACAATTAAAATTCTAGTTAATTTTGGGCAGATAATTTTTTTCAATAGAACTAAGTAAGTTAAAGATATCTTAGCAATATAATTTTAAGGGGGTGGATAAGTGGCATGTCAGTAGTAGTACCAAACTAATAATTATGATCATTTTTTTCAAGGTATGGTTCAAGAATCGAAGAGCAAAGTTTAGAAAGAAAATAACTTGGCAACAACCGGTAGATTCGAGAATCTGTTGCTTAGACGGCCGATACGACCCAAGAGTTGGGATGATCACCTCAAGAGATCTCCCACATGCGACTACTCGTCCCATGCCTTTCTCGACAGTACCAACCCCACAGGGCTTCTACTCACAAGGATTCATAATAAGCCCACAGACACAAGCTCCCCATTGCAGTCCAATATACACAAACCCTGGTCCACTACCAACTATTATGCACAATGCAAATGGCGCTTCCCCTTATAATTACGATTGGTCACTTTTCAAGCCCTGCAGACCAACCATACCTTAATTTAAAGTAGTACTGATATTAGGAACACGGGTTTTACTGGCTGCTAGAAGAAAATCCAGATAGAAAAAAGGCTAACACCACAATTTTCCCGTTTGCTTTCGTCTTCCGACCGACCCAAAAGGCTTGCAAGAATATATAGGAGAAAGGGCGTCAAATATAAAATATTAAATGGACCGCAAAATCGACAGTGCTTCCGTCATCGTGTTTGAATTTCTCAGTCAATGCAGCAGCGAGAAAAATGCGTTGTCTCAGCTTATCAGGAATACACGTGACTATGAGAGGTATCTTCATTGACAAACCTTTTAATAAAACGGCCTGCAAAATGTTCTGGTCGCATTTATAACTCATGACGTCTCAATCCGGCTTCTGCGTAAATGTTGTAACCAGAACACATAGGTTCACTTACATCCGCATAACCATGTATTAATTTTTTCGACATGTTTTGATCCACCGACCGACCTTGACGATACAAATCGACTGGTAAACAGAATAAAAAATGGAAATGAAAGCTAATGAAACCTGGCAAAAATTACACTGGAGATTTTCGGTGGATTTATAGCATAGGACTCAGCGAATATACATCTGCTTCTCGTTCTTTTGTCTAAGAAAACACTTAAAAGTAGTTACATTGGTTCACATATGAAACATATAAGAAAACTCAGTTAAGCCTTTTTGCATTTTATCATAAAATAATTTATTGAAACGTGTGAATGCATGGTTATTAATTGTAAAAACTTAATTTCATTGCTTGTTTTTTTTGTGTTGTGTTTGTTAGGGAATACAGTCACTTATAACTTAAGGTTGGTAAATATATGGATAGCCTTTTAATTGAAAGAATGTTTTACGTAATATAAACATCCTCTGTTCTCTATTCTCGAGAGAAAATAGCACTATTGTTGAAACGGTATTTAAGTATATATGGATAGGAAAATGCATTCGCAATTGTAAGAAAATGAAAAATAAATAACATTACATATACCTATGAAGCACTAGTATCTTTCTAATTTACAAAACTGAATTTCGTTGCTACTAGTACTAGGAAAAGCTGTGTCAGGCTTTTTTACCGTCACAGTTGGCGTCTTAATTGAGTAAGAAGAAGAAGAAGACTTTTTTCTAACGCGATATCTTTAACACGCGTTCATTTTCTGCTGTTGTGCTTGTGTTTGGTTTAAATTGTTTTCAAGGTCCTCTTCCTGCCCTATCAACTTCTTTAGTTTGTTATATCATCGCAAATCTACTTGCTGTCTTTGCTCTGTTTAAAATTAACTTCTCTGCTCGTACTTGGCACTACCTACAAGCTGACTTCTCGTGACAGATCCTTCTCCGTTTGTACCCCTAAACTCTGGTATATCCTCCTCTTCAGCCTTCAAAAGTAATCTTCCACAGTATTTTTTTTTAATTAAAACGCAGTCTTTTGATTTTTTAATAAACAGTTTGTATTTGTGTTTTAATATTAAATAGATAACGGATAGTAGAAATTGTAGTTTTCATTTTTTTTAAGTTTCATTTTCTATAGTTTTAATATTTCTACATTTTGTAACAACGAGGCTGTAGAGCGCCTGTGACTTTATAAGGAATGCTTGTGAAATATAAATTTGAGTTTATTATTATTGTTGTTATTATTACTAACATTATTACTAACCTTTATCAAGATTAAAAGAAACAACTTTAAGAAAAAAAAAGTTCGCCTTTGTTTTTGACCAAGTACAAAATAAAGATTTCATTTTGAAAACGAATATTACTCCACTGTATGCAGCAAAAAATAGCTTCAAAACGAGACGTCCCACTAAAATGGTGCACTTTCGTCTATAGTATCAACACACTGCATGCTTGTGCCAACGTATAATTTTGAAACAAGAAGGATGGCTTTAGAAGAGCACTTTTTTGTTGCTGTTTCTCAGGTTGGCATATTATACTTAGGTAGCAGTTGATGCATGCAGTAACCAGTAGTTGGGATGGACGTATTGTTTTAAGTTGAAACTTTCT
The DNA here is from genome assembly GCA_025403605.1 of Parazoanthus darwini. Lineage (NCBI taxonomy): Eukaryota > Metazoa > Cnidaria > Anthozoa > Zoantharia > Parazoanthidae > Parazoanthus > Parazoanthus darwini. The sequence continues at coordinate 1,141 of JAOBYF010223323.1, read as the reverse complement.
GAAATATTCAACCAGTTGAAATCCAAGTATACGTTATGATCGCATCCAGAGGAGGATACGACGGACGTTAAGCAAACGAACTTTTAACCATTCTCTTTAAGGGTTGCTAGATACCTAAAGTATCCTTTTTGTTGGCCATACATGCAAAAAAAATCGAAGGAACTGAATCTGTTGCCTTGTTAATTTAGGCAATATTATGAATCATGCATTTGTGCTTTATCTTAAGGGTTTACCGCAGGAAAGGTGCAGTCTGTCTATGACCTTACATATTCCTGGTGCTCGCACCTCTTAATTCTTGCAGCCGGGACAGATTGCAGATTCACTTTTGCCTTGCTTCTTCTCAGAAATTAACAAGAAGAACGTCGCAGAGCTTTATGAAAAAAAAATTATTAAATCTATTCCAATGATTACAGGTCAATTTAAAACCAAATTTCAAGTCAAGTTCATTAATAAAATAACAATGTAAAGCACTTTATTTGCTGAGGTTAACACATTTTACACAAAGTCAGTAAGTGCCTTCCGGGATAACTCTACAAGTCGACACTTCTTGAAAATAATGTGACTTATGTCAAGTGCCCTGAGATAGCATTAAGGACTGACAGGCCGTTGGCTTATCGTCCCCTTCCGCGAACATGCCACTAAAAAATAAAGAAAGCATATAAAGCAGAATGACTTATCTTTTTTGAAAGTATGTCTGACCTTTATCATCCCGCGCGCATGTCAGGCGGTACACGCGGTTAGCAAGGGGTAGACAAACAAACATCGAGTTGTTATACCTCGGTGTTTGAACATTTTCCTGGTAAAACTTTAATCCACGATTTAACGAGGATGAAAACTTCCTAACGATATGTTTGACAGCTCAAGCTGGAATATCTATTCTTCTGTATTTAAATATTTTTGTTTTGCTTCCAACTTTTCGTTCGTTTACCTGCTCGTAAGAATGTTTATTTAGCCTCATGCCAGGTTTACAGTTAATGAAAACAACTTCTGCTAGTTTAGCTATGTGCTTTTCAAACCAATCGTTCCAGCAAAAACTAGTGCAGACATATGCTGAAGAAATTGACGAGTCGAGCAAAACTAAAAAAACACTATCATTGATAGCACTTAATACATCCGCGCGGCTAGAAATAGAATGACGTGT
>JAOBYF010223212.1:0-10165 GCA_025403605.1 Parazoanthus darwini | reverse complement strand
TAACAAATCAAGAAGATGACAACTTTTAATTTTTTATAATGCCCCTTTACTCTGTGGCGGCCGAGAACTGCTGCTCAAGACATATTATTTTTAGATTCCAGGTCAGTTTGTGCATCCAGCACCTACGACCGGTAGCCATAAATTTGAAAGCTGGATTACATAAAAAGTGGCAGCAACTAAATAGACCGGATGCATTTTTTTAGTTTATTACCATCAGTTGTGATTCCTGGACTGACATTCTTATAATATGGCGAAAGTTCAAGCACATTCCAGGCTTGAAAAAGGCGTTTTCATAAATGTAGAACCTTCCAGAATTCCCAGGTCGATTACAATTAATAAATTACTGTTAAAATCACTGCGTGTGGATAACAAAATTGTGTGTACAATAATGCTTATGTATGTGTGTGTGTTTGTGCATGTGTATGAATGTGTGTGTGTGTGTGTGTGAATTTATGTGTGTCTGTGTCTGCGTTTGTGCTGTGCACGCTTAAGTACATGTCAAAGTATATTAGTGGGTGCTGGTAATTATTCCTCACACGTATGTTTGTGTGTGTGTCGATAAAGTGAAGTGAAGTGCTCTAGATCATTGTGTTGACTTTTACAACATGTTCAGCACTTGTGACATCTTGCAACTGATCTGGCACCCCTCCAGTTTCCATTTCAGAGCACTGAAGTCAGTTTCTTCTAAAATCGACCTCCCTTCTTCCTCCTCCTCGAGTATCGAGTCCCTGAACACATGGTACAAATAACGCTCAGAAAACGCAGCAACTCCCATGAAAGTTTTCCAGTCAAAACTACTGACTTTCTGACCAATATCTAGAGTTTCTAGAATGCCTTTAACTTGTTCAGCAGTGATGGAGTGCGCGTAAAGATCGCGTAATGCGTTGTGAAGGTCGCGGCGATTGAGCAAGCCGTCTCTATCACGGTCGTTCTTGGTGAAGTAGTGTTTGAACAGAGTGCGTCGGCGGGAGTTGAGACGGCAGTACTGCGAGGTGTACTCCAGCGGTGTCATTCGTTCCAGTACTCTCACGTCCATTGGCAGCTCGTACCTGCAGCTGTGGCGCGAAAGGGCGAGCGGTCCGTGCAGCCACGGCTTTTTTTGGTTACCTTTCCCGACAGGCTTCGCGATCTGTACCTCTGCTCCTTTGGCCGATCGTGCATCGGAAAAGGAGTCTTTTGTGAACAGGCCAACTTTCAGTTCCCGCATTGTCGAAGTGGCGATGTAAATGCTAATAAAAAAAAGCTAGAAAATCTTTCAACTAGCTGTCGAGATGAACGAGTACACAAGTTGTTGATCCCGGCTCTGGTTAAGTTATAAAGGAATAAGTATATTTAATACGCGTTGCAGGGTGTTTGGACTCAAATTCGTCGATACCGGCGCCTTTTTCAATTTTTTCGGTATTAGTAGACTGATAGCGACCAGCACTGTAGTATTAGCGAATATAGTTTCACGTAGTTGCCCGCGGGAGTGACAGGTTTTGATCCCAGCTCTTGGCCTTAGTTGACAAATTCCATTCCAGTTGTGTTTGAATCACTGATAATACACGCGGTTATGACAAGTGAAAGCAGATACTGAGGATTACGACTTGTCCCGTCTCGGTCTTTTGCTGTACTGATCAGACTGAGTTCTTGCTCGATTCGAGACTACTTGACAGCACGAGACAGTAATCGTGTCTGTTAGAATTTTGTTGGGTGTTAGGTTAAAAGATCTTCGCTTCTACTACGCCTTGTACGAGCTAGTCTCCATGAAGCGCAGAATTGTGAGCTTTTGGAAGAAACTCGTAGAACTGTGCTGCAACATAAACCTTTATCGTCGTTGCTACTTTCGTCTGAATACCCCGTTACCTTGGTGTTTTGAGATTTCTGTTTGGCAACTAATGCGTTTGTATTTATCCGCACAGACTGTTTAAAATAAATAGTTCTGCAGTCCTCGGGCAACGCGTATTGTTCCGCATTGAAGATAAATGTACACAAGTTGACAATTTATTTGCATGTGTGAAATCGTGGACCTAAATTAAAAGGAAAGAGACTACAAATTTCATTGTATAAACTTCCTTTGTTTTTTCCGGAGTACATCAGCTTAGTTCGATAGCTCAAAACAACGACAAAACTAAAGAAAGCGCGACTCGCATTATTGTAATTTCCTGAAGTTGTTACGTTTGTAAGTTGAGCATGGTATCAATTTGAATTGCAGATAGATTCTTGAGTAAATACGACAGATAATTGCCAATTGCTCGGCCAATAGCTGCAGACTACAGGCCCATACTGAGAACAATATTTTGCAAAGTAAATAACTTCTTTGAACTGTGCCCTTTATTTGTCCCTGTATTGGCAGTGGAGAAGCTTTGAACAGTGGAAGTTGGAAATAACTTCTGAAGACAAAACGCTGACTATTGAGACAAAAAACAAGAGTGTGATGACAGCTTTTTTCAAAAGTTTTGTCACGAATCTAGAACTTGCTTGTTTTTTGCCATTTTCCCCCAAACCCCTCTTTTTTAGAAATGTTCAGCTTCAAACGGAGCCGGTGCATACTATTATCTGCCTGGCTAGTATCCCCGACACAGCCCCACCTCGTTGAATGACCGCCGGCTTGCCTTCTAGAAACCGCAAAACAGTTGGTATAGCTCACGGAAAAATCAATATTGTTTCGAGGTTCGTGTACAAATACTGACGAGCTTACTATCGAAACTTTGGCAAAAGTGGTGTGTGTTTGGGGGAGGCTCGGAAGGGTAGGGCTCTGAATGAATCGGTCAGAGATCGTTCCACAGCAGAGGGGATGTGCGAGACGGGGTTGCGTTACGATATGTTATGACATACGCGAGGCACTGACATCTGATAAGATGTCACGCAGTGGCGTCACCCATTCTGAATTAAGGGCAAAAAATCACACCCACGGTAAAGATAAGTTGCGCTCTTGAACTCATATATTGGAAATTGTGCTTTAGTTATGGGAGTTAAATAAACATCTGACGTTAACCAGACGTCGAGCACGTTAATGACGTCATTCATCTCCCATAATTGAAGTAAAACTTGTATAGTATGAGTATGATAAATTACTTTGTGGGCACCGTATCGTCAATTCTCGCGGTCATTCGCAACACCGTGACGTCGTTTGTGCATCTCTCTTGTATGGGGAATATTATGACGTCAGTCGAAGGGCTCTTACCCAGTGTTGGCCAATCCCCAAAGTGGGCTATGAACGCGCATAACTTACTAAAAATATCGCAACATTTCTGCTATCGACGCCAAGCAAAATAGACCTTTTGCTTTTAGTTAACAAGAATATACATGTACTATTTCAGGAGAAAAAAAATAAACGTGCCGTTGTCAACCCTAACGTGACTCTGTGAAATGAAACACGGAATTTGTTTCATCTGGAACACAATAACAATCGATTTACTTGAAAGTGGGTTTTATGTATGAGTGAGTTATGCATAAACTCCTTAATTCAGTGTGTGAGTTGCGCACGTGAACAGGTAAAGCTTTCAGTTGTTTCTTTTTGTTTAGAAATATTGTCTTCAACAACAAGAATATTTTGCTGGTGAAATAAGCGTGAGTTCTCACCGAGTCTCGCATGATCGCAATGCACCAATTTTCGTGGCTCCCCGGTAAACTACCCCCAACTGCTCCGATCTCCTACTAAATACCAAAAGTCTCCTCATAAGTCGTAATAGGTCAGCTGTCATCCCGCTTTAACCTTTAATCTTTAAACAACATAATTGCCTGTAATGAAAAAACCTGACCTACGCAGAGATAAAACTTGGATTCGTCAAGTCCAGTAAGCTTCAACATACGAATTTTGAAATACAAATACTGTATTTAATGGCAGAACGCCGGGCATGCATTTGAGAAGGATGATAAATTTAAAAAGGGGCGTTGACAAAAAAAGTGTTTTTTCAGTAGCTGCAGCAACTGAATTCGTTCACGCGTTATGCAGAAATTTACTTAATTATGTCGTTAAAACATAGCAAACGATCAATGTCCTGAAATACAAAATCTTTACAAGTGCCAAACGTAACACTTTTAGTAGAAAGACATGCGGTTATTTTGATGTCAAAAGGTCTTTTCTCCGGTCAGTTTCTGATCGTCTTTCATTGACTATGTAACCGCACTGGCCACTTCTACCGATAAGACCTTTTTTATTCCGCCCTTTCTCAAATAAAGGCCCCCAACCCTACCGCTTTCAGAAGGACTAAATAGTTAAAGAGACCCTTTGGGGGCTTGCAATTGAGAGCTTTTGTGATAGTTTAGAAAAACGACATGTTTTGTATCTGTGATAAAACTCCACATTGCTTTTGCTCGGAAAAGAATGGTATTGGCCTTTACATTTTATCGGTTATCGGTTTATCGGTTTTACCGGTTCCTTCTCACACGAGTTATATATGTTCGAGCGGTGTCCGGCAAAGTGTGATGGTTTTCCAGCCACTTTAGTCTGAAATTAGATATCGGTTTTGAACAAAACTGTTGATGTGCCGTATAGCACAATCAGTTTCGGAGGTTGAATTAATCGGTGAAATTTTAGCATTACGTTGAAAATTGGGTAGAGAACTTCTGTCTGAAAGCAGAACAGAGTTTTATGAAGCGCGCCCCGCACCCCCAAGGAGTTAGGCCTTTGTCAAAGCAAATCTTCACCCTTCCAAAGACACATTCCGTTTAATTGTTTTGATTGTTTCTTAGTCCAATCTTATTTGTTTTGACTAAGCTGGCTTAGCAAGCCTCATGGCTTGTTTCCGGTAACTGGAGTGATAAAAGGCACATCATTTCGCTGCCGCACGTCAAAGCGGATCGGACACAAATGCGTGTTTACAAGGAACACTGAAGTACCTTCTTTTCAGGAACGACAACAGCCCGCTTTCTCTATTTTCTTTACGAACACCAGAAAGACGATAAAGGTTTGTGTTCAATTTATACTAGTATATTAAGCCGTTCTAGCTGTTCAAATGTTTTTGTGTTGTGCGGCGGGAAAGCTACCTTAGCTTTAGCCCAGCCTTGGCCATTTCCTTTACATTCACGAAAAGTAATTACAAACCTGCATTCTCACAAACGCCAAACAGCCTAAAGAACAACAAAGAGGCTTAGTGCTTTCCTTGGCGTACTTTCTTCTGAGTTTTCTGCGTTCCAGGAAAGGCGAGAACCAGAGAAAAAGGGGGCGGTTGAAATCTTGTACTCGAGACCATATTTTGTTTGTAAAAAGAAGAAAAACATTGTCTGGAATGCGAGTTCCTTTCAAATTCCCCCGCGGCTTGCATGCACTCTGACACACACAGCTGAAAACGTGTGATTTCAAGGCCACGTACTCTGTTTACAAATAATTTCGTTTAAGCACGTAGTAGCGTTTAGACATAACCTTCATATTTCGTTTGAAACATTCGATCCAAAAGTAATGGCTGGTAGCTTAACCTAGAAACTGTTTTGTAAGGAAATACGTAGTTTGACCGACACGCTGGCAGTCCCGTTTGTTGTAGAAGAAGCTAGCTATACAAATGTGGATATCAAGGTTCACTTTGTTAAACTCTCCGAGCGAGTTGTCTAGGTTTGCTGGATGACCTGTGAAAGTACAGTAATAGAAAATTTAAGAGGCTATAAACTGCTATTCAAAGTGACTTCGAATTAATTTAAGTTCGTAATGGTATATCGATTTTGAAATATATTAAAGATTAAAACATGAATGCTTGGAGAGCTACAATTTCCACCAAAGTGCAATGAAAACGGTAGTGCCAATTTAACGTTGCTATTCAGAGGTTAAAGCCTAAATAAGAAACTTAAAGAAAAACGTTTTCTGCACATGTATTTAGCAGTTAAAAGTCAGAGTCGTATTGAGCTGCATGCGGGGTCTCCGAGACAGCTTAACGAGTATCTGTTTGTTTGAACATTTAAGTGTACTTTGTTTTTGTTTCAATTAGTTTTGTACATTGTGAAAACAATTAACCTTGGAGTCTCTGTCGTGGTTCTCCATTGACCTTCGAACGCCTGCTGTTCTAAATAACTGACACGTTTTATAAAAGAAAACTAAAAAGTATGCTATTGGAAGTGAAGTGAAACTTTTCAACTCCTTCGTCTCGATAACCTTCCGCTTGCACGAACTGATCACGGAACACCCGATGATCAGGGCAGTTCAGTAAAAGATAAGTTCGATTTCCTTGAAGCCTGTATGGTCGAAATGAAGTTTGGTGAACCGTGATCCAATGCCATCCTTTTCATCGTGTACTTAAGTCCAAAATTTATACAGTTATGTTGAGTTTATTGTTTTCAGAAGTCAGTGAGTCAATGAGCTTGAAAGAGTCAAAATCGAAAAACACAGCACCGGCCAGTATCTTAAATGTTCTCTAATTACTCGGCATGTGATTGTAAACACTACAGTTTAATGTAGTGCTACATAAGAAATATGCACCATTCGGAAAAAAATATTTTCAATAAAAAGTTTCTGGAACGTTCCTTTGAATAAAATTTGTTGATTCAAAAAATTTGTCAGCATTAGAATGTGACACTCCTTAATTCTTATTGTATATAGCATTTAGATTTGTAGAAAGTGCTATATTGTTCTGTTAAAATGTCTTTGCTGAAAGCCGTCCAACCTCTTTTGAACAATGATCAACTGAATATAGGGTTGAAACAAAAATTTTCAGTACACGATCTGCTTATCCTTGTTTTGTTAGAAACAAAGACTGAAAATTGTGTTATTTCGACAACAGTTTAAGAACCGTGTAGCCCTTAGAACGTTAATGTTTTCTATAGTTTTTCATAAAGTCTGACTGTTGAAGTGTGTCCAAAATGAACTGCGGGGATGCCTGGTAAATAGAAGTGATTTGATCTAGAATCTTCCTTTTTGATGAAAATAATACAAGATGTGTGTTACCACACATCGAAAATATCTCAATAATCTTTTTAAAAGCTCAGCTATGTCCTTCCCGGGGCAAAGAAAGTTTTTCGCCATTGTTTAGATGAAAACAGTTTAAAATTGTCCATAGATGTTGTAACTATTACAAACAAACACTCTAATAAACACAAGAGGTGACTTGGTCAGGCTGCATTTCGATTAATAACGATTTAAGTCTGGCCTACAGAACTGTACGTGGAGGCACTTTCAAGTGAGTATACGATTTGTTCAATTGTTAGAGCACACCTTTTTATTAGAACAAACTTTAAAAGAATATCGATACTCAGAATTGGTAGTTCAAACTCTGGATGGTACTGTGTAAAAATCACAATCATTCACTTTTGCAGTTAGAACAGCTCTTTTGCGTATAAATATGAGAGTCGATTTGAGGCTAAATTTTTTCCAAAAACCAAGAACAACGAGACTTAACATCGGCCAAAATTAATTACGTTTAATCGTTAACTGCATCCACAAGTCTTAAGTACATTAAAGTTATAGAGAAAAAACCGTGGTACTTGTAGTTTTGAAATGAAAAGTTGAGTATTGCTTTTGACAAAAGGAGCATTCATAATTCATAAACTAATTTTTTCAAGACTGTTTAGTGGATCATATCGCACTTTACAATCATATTTGATGAGCAGTCTGTTATATCATATCGTCATAAAGAACGAGATATCTGCTCGCAGCAAATCAATATTGGAAATATAAACAGAGATGAAAGAGTTCAGTTCTGAGATACTTTTTGTTTGAAAATCACAGCGTTTACACGACTTGCACTGTTTGTTTTTCCATATTAGATCTAACTAGTCTTGTCGACATTAGCTACACTTACTTTCATGTAAGAACCGTATGTCTCGTTTGAGAACACGGGGCGCAAATTGTGCACAATTTTATAAAACTGACAGTAGTAATCCCAGGCTCAAAAACACCTGCATGTGTGTTTTCCATGTTGTAGCGAAATATGGACTATTTAAGCTTCTTTTTTGGCTATAAAGTACACTCTTTTTTATTTAAAGAAGTTCATCTATTAGTGCCAGCTGAGGGTTGAACTGTTTTGACTTTTATTTGGATTTCAGCCTTAAATATTCTTAAAAGTACTCTTAATATTTTTGAAATTGTGTCTGTGTATAAACACAGTCCAAGTCTGTTCCTAACATCTAACCAAGTTCATACATGTACTAAGAACATGCATTGCTATCTGATGCCATACCTGACCGGTTTACCAAGAATCAGTTGTGAAAAATTGCATTACTGTCTTACGATATTTAGTATACCGTTTCTCCGTTACATTATTAACCTTTATAGACCATTTGATGGACATTTGTTTCTTAGTCTCAGCTATATCTCGAGGAATGTTCTTACATTTTTGCTCTTTTTTTGCCATTTCAGTACATCCACGCAAAACTTCATAGACACACAGCTAAAGCATAGATCATTTCTTTTAGATAACTTCGCTTCTTTATTCATTATTTATAAGAAAAAATATTTGCCGACCAGGTTGTTTCGGCGTCCATTTCTACAGCTACGTTTGGTTTGATCGTCACCTTCAATTACTTCTGCGGTTAGATGCACGAACGTGCGGCTAACAAGATTTATTTCTTTCGGGATTTCGGTAGCTCTGAAAATGGCCATTTTTGACTTTTGGCAACACGAACGAATCTTTTCCTTGCTTCCTCTTAAATCGAGGTGTGGTTTGTCACATCATAAATTCTGAAGACTCTTTTCTAAAATTCTTGGAATTTCATGTCCTTGTCGTGACTGACATCGTGAGAAAACATCAAAAATCGTGAGACTCACATCAAAAGCGTGAGAGTTGGCAAGACGTGATACAATACTGGAAGGGAATTAAAGAAATATTCTACTTTGAACAAAATTTATCTTTGAAGATCAGACACCAAATATAAGAAAAATGTTTATCACGGAGGTTATTTCATAGGATTCCGACGCAAAATCCCAATAATGTCAAAGGTTTAGCTCCCAAGAAGTTAGGCACAGAGACTTAACACTGAATTTACCTTACTTTTTCCGAACGTGGTCTATTTTATGTGTCTTTGTGATTGAAAATTCAAAAGGCTAAACAGATGCTGCAGACGTAAGTCCTAAACTTTTGTATGTTGTCTTGCCATAGAAAACATTTTATGAGGACGTTAATGCTTAAAAATGCCAAGATTTAAGTTCGAATTTAAGGATATTCCTCAAGCTGAAACTACAAAAAGAATGTTAATTTTTTCTATAAAACTTTAAAATAAAGCTGAACGAAGAATTACAACTATAAATATCACGAGAGAATAGTATGTGAGCAGTTTCACAATTGATTTTGCGGTAAACAGACGATAGTAACCTGTTTAGTCAAGCAAATTAAACTGTGTCAGCCTTGGGAAAAGCCTTCAAAAGTATATGTACAGACATTATTCCAAAAAGTATATTGAACACTTCTAAGAACATTTTAGTTTGAAATCCTGAAGAAAACCTAAGACCTCAAATAATATTCTTTTTAAATCAAAAAGAGCGTAACTCAAGACAAAGCCATCTTTCGTGGGATGACGCTCGCACAGCGTCTAAAGCCCCGTCCACATTTCCATCTGCCAAAGTAGCCTTAAGCTTCTTCTTTTTCTTCGGCCATCTATTTACACCGGTAAGCGATTAAATGCAATATAAATGGAAGCCGAAAAGTAGCATTTTGCAAACGATAACAATCGTGTGAGCGGAAAAACATTTAGTACAGTTTTATACAGAAAACCTTGCGTTGTCAATAGGATGGAGCTAGTAAGGAAGACTTCGTTAGTTTAATATGAGGAATGCAATTACCGTAATTTCTCTTTTTTTATCGCCTCCCTCACTAGTAGCTCTTCCCCCCAAATTAAGCATCTGAATTTATAAGAAGCCTCCTCCTCTCTAAACCCAAACCCTCTTTCAAATGCATCTGTTTGAAGACATATCGTATTTCCTCCGCACCCGAGAGCCAAAATATTAATAAGCGCCACCCTCGCATAAGCGCTGCACACTGGGTGGGGCTTTTGTTCGAATATTGAACAAAAGAAAACAATTGTAGTGCAATACAATAATTACCAGCCATGTTTATTAATTCATAAACGTTTATCAGTGCATCAAATGTTTCTGTATAAAAACAACAAGAAAATGACAAGATTATCATAGTTCGTTCGTCTTAAAACAGCTTTGGATACTGGATTTCATTTATAACGATGTATTTCCTCGAATAAACGCCGCCCTCGAATAAACGCCGCACCCAAATCATGAAAAATTAAATTAACGCCGCGGCGTTTATTC
>JAOBYF010223101.1:0-10166 GCA_025403605.1 Parazoanthus darwini | reverse complement strand
CCAATCAGAATCCGGAGCGATTCCTCCTACTAGCCGCAAGGTTAATAGAGGTTGACCGCCATCTTGGATTTTTTGAAAAATTTTCTTAGCTAATTTTGAGTAATTTTCCTTGACTTTAATGGAAAACATGTTTTTAAAGGCTCAAATAGCAAAATATTAAAAAAGCAAATGAAATAGTTGAAAATAGAAGAAGTTTTGTGAAAAAATTTCCATTTCTTGATTCAAACTTCAACTTGCATTATTAATTTCCCATAATTTATAAGTGATGACGTCATCCAGTTAACGTCGGAAGATGTGTACAGGTACTGAAAATTCTATTTAATCGTTGCAAAGCTTCAGAATTTAGGTTGGAAAAACGTTTTTAAAAGGGTTAACATTTACTCGAGTACTGTTGACAAAGATGGCATAAAGTTGTGAATAACTGTAATTTGGCTATCATAGCCCCAGACATGCCATGGAATCGATTATCAAAAAAACGATCAAAACGTCAGTTTTCCTGTTGAATTTGAAAGCGATCGACCAGCTCTACTAATTTAAGGTAAGGAATTCTACATATTTACACCAATCTAAAATGGAAAGTGCCTGCCAATCTTGAAACTTAACAAACCACAGCTTACCAGTTAGACACGCTTTAATAATTGCAAGTATTATTTTGAATTTTTATCAAGTGACGAAGAGAAGCGTTTAATTCACAATCCCCACCCAGTCCGTCCCAAAGCAGTAAAAAAATCACTGATTCAAATGTAACATTTTATTTCATTATTTTGTACAAAGTTTTATCTCTGAACCGGAGTTCACACACGTTAAATATTATCATCTACATATCACAGTTCTCAAACCTTACAGGCACCTTATGTTAACAAAATATTTTTAAAATAAAAATTAACTTTCGATTTCTACAAAAATAACAGACACATCTAGCACTGGAAAAAAACGAAACATTTTATCTCCACCAGTTCTGCTTGGCAGTGAACTTGTCAAAAATATTTTCTTCCCCTCCCCTACGAAAGTAACTTGTGTAAAAGAAAAACGGCGGACTAACGATGAATGAACCTAAGCTTCTGTCCTAAAAGCTTGTGAGAAGTTAAAAGAGCGAGCGAGAGAGAGGGAGAGAGAGCGAGAGAGACAGAGAGAGAGAGAGAGACAGAGAGAGAGAGAGAGAGAGAGAGAGAGAGAGAGAGAGAGAGAGAGAGAGAGAGAGAGCCAGAGAGAGTTCAATAGCTATTACTGAGAATTTTTCTCTTGTCTTCTTGACAGGTAGATCAGGCAAACCCCAGTATCGATAAGGCTTGGATAGGCCCACGTGAGAAACTTTCAGCCTCGTGGTGGTCACGTGACAATACAAGCGGCATTAGGTCAGCCGAGTACTGTATAGGCACAACTCCTGAGGGCTGCCAAGTAAAACAATTCTCCCCTTTGGATTTAAGAATGGGACAATTTGAGTGTTCAGATTGTATGTTGCGACATAAAGTCCCGTATTATTTCTTAGTTCGTGTGTGGAACGCTGCGGGACTGTACAACTCAGCAATAAGCAGAAGTGTTAGACCAGACTACACGGCGCCATTACCCGGAACTGTTGAATCGTCCAAAACGAGTCTCTCTTGTACACCAGATTGCTCTTTGATATATCAAGTCAGCGGTTTCATTGATAAAGAAAGTGGATTGCAAGACTGCAGCTTGGCAATCCGAAACGAGTCTTTTTTTGTCGAAGCTTTCGAAAAATTTGAGTTCGGCAAAAGCGTTGAATTCACAGGTCTAAAGCTTTCTCACGCAGCTAAATACGTCGCATTTGTCCAATGCACCAACCGTGTTGGGTTGACCAGCGAGGAAATCACATCAGAACCAACACTGGTCGACAACACCGGGCCGATAAGGGTAAGAAGCTTCTAGATCACTAACTCCGTGTTTGTACTTAAGACCCACTACTACTGCCTAGCATTATTGAGAGAATTAGACATCCTTTCAAAAGTTTGTTTATGTTTGGCACCGAAGTAGGACATCTAAATTTAGATTTTTCCAAAACAATATTCAATTTAAATATTTCCGAGAAAAAAAACACGCGATTGCTTCTCCAGGAGGCCTAAATGGTTCTAAGAAATGATACTCTTAAAGTTTGAGAGGCCATTGTCGCAACAAGACCATGAAAACCGGTAATGAAAGTCAAAAACGAGCGATACAAGAGGTGTTTTATTAATCGATTACTTTTTTAACTTAGCAAAGTTATTTTTCACAACTCGTCCCGAGGGCTTCTGGGTATCTTTTCAAAATGGCGGTTGTTTAAAAATACCCAGGAGTCCTTAGGGACAAGGTTGATTTTTTCTTACTTGTCTATTATCTCTTATATATTGCAATTTAAATGTTCAAAAAATCTTAAACTTTTATTGTAAACCAACACGTTTTCTTTTACCTATTTATATCGTTCTTTTTCTTATTCATCTAATTCTATTTCTTAATTTTGTACTAATGTTCATTCTTATTTTTATCCTTGTTCTCATTTTTACTAGGGTTCCGTTTTTGTGAGTAAAGACCTTACACATGACATCATGAGTCTCCATGAGGGATGCCACCTGTTCAACAAGACCATGCGTGTTTACTGGACCGGTTTCCAGGACAACGAATCAGGAATCACTGGTTTTCGAATCGGTCTTGGCAGTTTACCAATACTGGCTGATATCCGTCCAATGGTCGAGGTTGGCCTGGTAACTAATACAACAATCAATCTCAGTGACGTCATCGGCCTCTCTCCGGGGCAAGTCATCTACGCGACTGTGGAGGCAATAAATGAAGCCGGCCTTGCTACCAAGGCAGCATCTCCACCAACAAGGCTAGTTAATGACAATGAGGAGTTTTTTGTAGGAGGAGGACACTTTCATTGCTTGAATGTGTGATGTTCAGACCGTATGGAATACACTTCATTCAAGAAAGGTTGCTATAGATCTTTCTCACGCTTTTTGAGTAAAAGGAAAATCTAGTGTATGCACTCTGTAAACGCCAGAAACGGAGAAAAAACTCAACGTTAGTTTTTACTGAACATTTAGTGGCCGGGTTTAATATTGAAAACCGTGACACTGGTAAGGTCTTTGAAAACGAAAAGAAACCCGAAATTTTAAAAGAGAATGTATGAGAATATACACTGGATTGAGGCCGGAAGGGCATCGATACCCGTCCATCTCAAAATTCCCGTCCATTCTCCGTTAATTTTTCTGTTTCTAAAACTTTCTAGTGCCACAGTCTAAACTATAAAATCCCCAAGTTTTCGGTACTTGCTAGTTCTGACTTCTTTTTTCCCGTTTTCTAGCATTAAGAGTGCTCACAATAGGTTTTCAAAAGTGTGAGAAGGGTTTATAAAACATAATTATACATAAAGATACGACTCGGAGTTTTTCTAGGATCAGAAAGTACCTGTTTGGTGTGAATGGAAATGTAGAGCTATTGATACAATACAGAAATGTGTTAAACGGAATACACGAACGCTAAAGGCGGAGTTGCAGTCTGAAATTTTTGTGCAGCAGGTCTCGTAACGTCGTTGCGGCAACCTGCGGCAATCGATGCAGAAACTTGAATAGGGCTCTACTTTTCACAACCATTGCAGCAACTTTTTTGAGCATGGCAGCGTGTAACATCCACGTTTTTGCAAGTCTTACATTCATTTATCTTGAAACCCCGGTGCGCGTGTGTGACAACCTTACCTCAGTTTCCTCTCTTTAACTCCAAGAACCTGAAATCCTTGCAAGCTGAACAAGGTTGTACCATAACACCCCTGTTCGTGTAACAGCAACAGTCTTGCAGCAGGTCTTGCTACGTACAGCATTGCAAGAGGTGTTGCTATACTTGCGGCATGGAAAATCTCAGCGTGCAATTCCGCCTTACGCTCAGGTGTATTATCTCCCAGAGTTCAACCAGGTTGTGTCGTGTTTTTTGTTTTGAAAGAGCAACCTTTCTTAACCATTTTCGCTTCTTAAATGTCAGCTTTGTTGATTTTTAATTTTTCTTTTATTGCTTCTGCTTCTATCTCAAAGTCGGCGGCACAGTAGTTAAGTGAACAGCGTTTCTGACTCGTAACCCAAAGGCCGTGAGTTCGAGCCCTGGCCTGACCACTGTGTTGTGTCCTTGAGCAAGGCACTTCACTCGACTTGCTCGAGTCGACGCAGGTGTATAAGTGAGTATCAGCTTGTGCTTGGGGCCAACCTGCAATGGATTAGTGTACTGTCCAGGGGGAGTCACAGACTCTCATCCGCTTAACAATACGGAAGCCGGAGATAAGCGCCGGTCTTATGAGCCAGCTGGCTCGGGATGGGACTTAGTGTTAATGATCTTAAAATTAGATTTCAAGGCTGTAGAAAATCATATTAAACGAAATTGAAATTGAAATAGTTTTGTTCGCCTTTCTAAGGTCGCTTTTCTTTCTCTAGAAAGCATTGACCAGACGTAACCTTTAATGGCTTTTTACTCTTTTAATAAAAAAGTCTTACTTTGAAACACGGATCTGAATCTTACGACTGAATTCATGTAGCGTATCTTTACTTTAAACAGTGCCAAATAAAAAGTTGCTTAATTCTCATTACTTACCGTGTCTCAATATATTTCCTAGTAATAAGTTGGGAGAAATTGCCATCTTATAGTGAGCTTTGTGCCCGAAATCAGTGCGCCGCAGTGGGTAGCGCAAGATTGATGAGCTAAAAGGAAGTCGAGCCCAAAGTCGTTTCCATTCTTTATGGTTCTAATTTATACGACCATCGCTAAATCAGTATTCCGAAGGCTGGGATCAGAGCTATTTTCTTTTGTTATTCTCATGAGAAAAGGAACTGGGACAAAAAAAATAATAAAAAATAACTAGTTGTCAGCGAGTTAAGTGGATGGTGTAATGACAGTACACAGGAATGGAACTCGTCAGTACTCTTATTTTCGTTTTGTGTAGATTCTTCTTTTCTTCAGTTAAGTTTCTCTTTTAATTTGCAAATTTTCAAATTTTCTAGTGTGAGTGATTGCTCAAGTTTGGTAGTAAGACAGTAACCTCCCTGTGGCCGACGTTCCTGATCTGGTGCAGTATCATTGCGAGTTCGAAAAGCCTCGGTGAAAGAACCCACGACTGACCACACCAGCGGTGAAGGCGACAAATCGCCCAACAATATTGATGCGTTGTACTCTTCTACTCCTAGATTGGAGAATATGCTTTAGTTATGGGTGTTAAATTAAACATTTCAGGTCAATAAACCTGACGTTAACCAGGCCTCGAACGCGTTAATGACGTCATGTCACCTCCCAAAATTGAAGTACATTTTGTAGAGTATGAGTGTAGAATGCACCGAATCTTCAATCCAAAGCGATGGAACAGAGCTTCATTGCTTACATTGTGACATCATTTGTGCACCTCTCAGGGAAGCCAATGACGTCAGTCGTGAGGTTCTTGCACCGAGGTAAACCTAATCGTACGTAACTGGTAGTATAGTACCACCCTTTGTTGGTATTCCGGTGCACGTGTTGTTTCATTAACAGCTCTCTCCCTCGAATGATATAAAGTTTCTTTTTTCCCACACTAACAGTTGAATATTAGCACTGGATTCCTCTTACGACAACCTGAACAAAATTACTGAACTGAAGGGGTCAGATCAATTCTTCTTTGACAAACCGAACTTGTTTTACCCTTACACACCAAATGAATATATTTCTCAAAAATAGCGCAGGCGAAACTAACCAGCTCGCAATTATGAAGCAGTGTTGTTTTTGCGTGCTGTCGCCATTTTCCCCTCCGTGTACCCCATTGCTATTGTTTAAGCGGGTCATGTAAACGAGGTTCCCGGGAATAAAAACTGCATAATGAAGGGTTATTTGGTAGAGTGGACAGGCCTGAACACAATGTCACTGACATTGAAGATGTCCGAATTCGTGACCGTGACCCAAACCCACAAGAGAAGTGAGGGGCCATTTACCCAAGGGTGGACCAGGGACAGGAGGAGATTCAATCTGGTAGGTATCTGGGGCAGGTTGATTAGGTCACAGATCACGTGACCAAATCACACAACTACCACATCCCTGACAACAAGGGGAAAGCTCAGCTAAACTGAAATATTGTATAGTGTCCAAATCAACCACTCCTCTCATAACCTTCATTTCTTTACACAACTCAAAAACCCTCAAATCATTACACACCAATCATTCAAAAAATCTCGCAATTGAAAGGGTCAAAGAAACTTTTATTTGAAAAACGTGTATGACACGTATTATAGATCATCACAGAACTACCACGAACGTCAATTATACTCGTTCTTCTTTTTATCATAAAAGAAGATTCAAACTAAAATAAATAAAAAAGTAACTCGACATGCGTGAATGGGTTTGTGGAAGCGTACAAGAGACCAGGGAACATCAAGGGACGTGTTCTGAATTTAAAAACTGTGTTCAGGTTTTTTCCACAGTCTTACACGAGTCGGGAATGTGCAAGACCGGTTCGTGTTCATTATCTGTTTCTTTTGGTTCTTTTTGCTCTTTCAAATTTGCGAATTTTTCTCTTGTGACTACTTGTCCGGTGTCACTGTCACTTTTTGCTGCTACTCTTTCCTCGCTTTCTTGCAGTGTTTGCTGTTTTTCTCCTTGCAGTTCAACCTCATCAGGTTCCACACCAGCAGGCTTGTTTTCAGGTGAAGCTTTGCAGCCTTTCCCTACAACAACAAAATAGATTTATAAAATAAATAAGAAAAAAGACAAAGATTGCTAGTTGTACAAGGAGACTCAGATAAACTAGTTGCTCGGCCAAACAACGACAATACATAAGGATTGAAAGAAAACTTAAACAATTTCACAAAGCATTTTAAATAGAGCAAGTTAAAGGGCGAAATGATTACGATCCTCGGCCAGTTTCTTTGTTATACGTTTTTGTTTTTTGTCTCTTTTGGTCGTTGACCTTGACGATGAACAAAACACAAAAGGTATTGAAAATGCAAATAAACAAACAGAACTAGTCAAAAATATTTGGGGCTTACACGTTGAACAAAGCAGTGTGCACTGTACTGATTTGTTCAACCTAAGACAAAGCAGCTTTGTATACTGTTTTTGAAGTTTGTTGAGCTTCACAACCTGTTAGTTCTATCAACTATAATTTGCATAAGCAAAGGGAGTAATCTAGAACTAAGTTATCAAAAAGATGCTAACTTAAAACCATAGTTGATAGAACTAACTGGTTGGGAAGCTTAACAAACTTCAAAAGGAGTATACAAAGCTTCTTTTATTTATGTTGAACGAACCGCGACCGTGCACACTGCTTTGTCCAGTGTGTGAGCCCAAATGGGGCGTTACTAAAACCCGGAACGGTCAACGGTCAATTTATGTCGGGGGGCGGTCAATATGAGTTTGGAGGTGTGAGAATCCACACGTTCTTGGAAGGCTGAGGGATTTGAACAATTAAGAACGTCAAGCATTGCCGCATACATTGTAAATATTGACCGTTCCCCGTTCCCCGTTCCGGGTTTTGTAACGTCCGCCCAAATGTTTCTAATGTTTGGTTGTTCATATACATTCAATACCTTTGTGTTTTGTGTTTTGTGCACGGTCACGGCCAACGAACAAAAGAAATAGAGAACAAAAACATATAACAAAAAACGGGCCGAGTTTCATAACCACTTTTCTTTATTAACATTGTTAGAAAACCTGCACTTATGATAAAGATTAGATGAAAAGGATTCGTTAACTGCATAGCTTACCCTCCCCAAGATCTTCAGTCTTTATCCTTGGCGACGAGACCCTGCGCCGGGAAGAGATCGGCTGCTCAGATGTTGGTCTTGGCTGTTCAGGTGGTGGCCTTGGCTGGAGTGATTGCTGCTTTTCCCCTTGATCAACTCCCGCTATACTTGACGACTCTTCCTGAGGTGGGTAGCTGCTAGGTGTATCAGCGGACAACTGTTCCCCGGGAGGCAGGGTGTCAGGATCTATTCCAACAACAGAGGTCGCAGGCGACCCGGGAAACGCTGGGGATGGTGGTGGTGCGCTGCTCTGCCCAGTCCCTGCACGGCCGGCTAGACTTCCTTTCATCTGCTTTTCCGTTGCCAGTTGGTCGGCGGTTGCAGCACTGATCTATAAAGATATTAAAAACTGAGTCAATCAACTCTTGTTTTTAATACAAATATTGCAACTAGTTCAAAAAAATAGTAAATATTTACAATACATAAAAGTGTTTAAAATATGCTAAATCAAAACTGCTAAAAAATCTTAGTTTCGGTCCTCTTTGTATTTACGTGTTTTCGTATAAGTAATTGTAGTTATCAACTTGTCTCATCTCTTAAAGTTTGACTTTTACTGTATTTTTCAACCAGTGGCAGCCTGAATCGACTAGTTTTCCATTTTCCAAAGTTTTCTAATTCCTTTTCAAAGTCCTATTCGGAACAGTGAAGTATACAAGTGTATGTAACAAATTTTAACGACTATGCAATTTTCGGAAAACCTTCGTAAATCTTCAAAAAGCTTCGGATAGTTTTAAAAAACTTCGGAAAGTTTTGAAAAGTTTCGGAAAGTTCTCAAAATGTTTCGTAACAAATAATAACGATTATACAATTTTTTTCCGAAAATCTTCGAAATTGTTGGAATATTGACCTGCTGCTCACGATGTTCCTCCATTTCTTTCCTGTCTTTATCCGCTGTTGACAGCATTGTCTGCTGGTGTTCCTGAAGGATGCGTTGCATTTCTCTGGGACGGGGGGCGTGGAGTTGAGGCGACCGTGACGGGGGTGGCCGGTCTTTATTCTCCTCCGTAGTACCCAAAATGTTGTCAATATCATCTATGGCAGCCTATATGGTTGATCAACAATGTTAACTGGGCAGCGCAAATTCTATTTAACGGAACTAAGGTAAATATTCGTTGCAGATTTCAAACATCCAGCGACAAGTTCGAAAACGTCCACCAAAAGTTTAAACCGTCTGCTACGATCTCTCGGTAAGGAAACGAAAAAGCTCTTACTCCCGCTGGAATCATCTTTTGGACCCGTTTTTCAATATTTGCAAACAACACTGTGCTATAATTACTTCGTATTTTATGGCATTTAGATCCAATCGTTTGTAAGGAAATACAGAAGTTTGGATCAAAAGAGATTCGCCGACCTTCCGCCGTCTGCAAAATGCGAAAACAAGTCCTGAGTTATTGCCCAAAACTTCGCCACATACCAAATCGAATCAAGGCATATGTCATAGAAATTATATGAAAACTAATGTCTCAAGGAAAAACATACCTGGAAATTACTCTCTCCCTGCATGTTTGGCGCCGAGATTTCCTGATGGATCACAGACAGGTTCCGCGCAAACGTAGACAGTGAGCCTTGCAAGTCGTCACTCATCACGCTAGGTATAAAGCGAAACCGGTTTGAAAGGTTGCCGGTGTTTAGTTGAATTTTTGACCAGTAAAGCGAACAGAAAACGTTAAGATTAGGGTTACCTAAGTTGATCAAACTGACAGCGAGAGCGGAGGAGGGAGGGGGGTGGAGGGGGAGGTGGGCAGATTGGGAAAGGGGAGTAAGGTTGCAGCATCCACCGAGAAACGTTTCTTGTTCTCTCAAAAGATGTATCGCAAAAAGCTGTGCCGATAAACATATCTGACCATTCCATCGAATTCAGAACGCTAAACTCATGGCTCTTTACATGGACCAAAGCGTACGTTCCAAACAGGGCACAGATAGTCAAAGGAAGGAAGGCGAAATACTTACAACATTCCTAAATGCTCTCTCTTTGAACTGTCCACCAATGTGAAAATAGTGCCAGCTTTCTCCTGCAAAGAAAATTTAATTGAAAGCTATTTATGTCGCTGTGTAGAACATTTAAAACTCAATATACCGCTGTCATGCAGGAACATTTCAGTAAACTAAATGTTATTAGGAAACGAAACGCTTAAAAAATATCAGTTGCTGTTTCAAAACAAATAATCCAAACATATTAAATTTCTTACTTATAGATACCGAACATTATCAGTGTTAATACACCGACCACCACTATGAAGTTTAACTGGAAATGAACCTTATGACAATTAGTATGGGTAATCAAATGGTAACGAGTGAAATTAGGAAATAATTTCACTTGCGTTTTGTCAAAATTCTAATAATTTCCCGAGCCTTTAGACGAGGGACATTATTAGAATTTTGACAAAACGCAAGTGAAATTATTTTCTAATTTCACGAGTCTGCCATTTG
>JAOBYF010222990.1:0-10169 GCA_025403605.1 Parazoanthus darwini | reverse complement strand
CACGAGCGCCAAGACCAAAAGCGCGAGTTTCCTGAAAATGTTTTAAATAGGTCTGTAAAATACCATTTCCTGCATTCTGAGAGCAGTTTCTGGCAACTTTAAACGGCTCTGAACTGCCCACAAAGAATCGATCTTGTGCCGGAACGGTAGCGCACTTATTAGGGGCGGTAGACACGTTTTCCTCACAAGTTTGTAAAAAAACACCGAGTTTACCAAACTTGTTTAAGAATGGCCCATGTTTAATATTAACGTGCGTCAATTGAATTACTTATCAAGTTCAGTCAGATTAGAGAGCACGAACTGAAGAAACGTTCGAGTGGCACGAGGCAAAACCGAGCTTCTAGAGTGCTCTCTCGACTTTGTAATTCATCCATATCCCAACAGACACACAGCTAAAGCTATAGTAATTAACTGGCACCCCTCAGGGAGGGTTGCGACCGCTTATTAGAAGTGGTCGCTTAGAGGATCAGTTAACAGTTAATAACTGACAAAAACTTCGGGACTTAGATAAGTGGCAACTTATTAAAGGGCCGCTTTTTGGAGGTTTGACTGTACACCCAGATGCGTTGTTATCGCCTTTCAAATGCGAAATTGCATTTCTCTCTCAACAGTTAATAGTCGTTCTCCATGACCGTTCCTTTCTTAGTAGAAGTCCGAGGTATGTTCTTGGCATGTTCTTAAGTTTGGGGCTTTCTAGCCTCGACGGTTATCATTGAAAAAGGTTCTTACAAAATGCCGTGTGTATTTGAATTCAAACTTTCCATCAAACATAGTCTGGGCGTGCACCAACACACAAGGACAACTAGATTTTGCTTAAATACTCGGTTTAACCATGCCACTGATGCAAAGAAAAGGATCTTAATTTTTATTTGATAATTTAATTTGGATAGTAATACAAATGCGCTCTTCAATTAGTGACCGTGCATATATTCCTATATTAATCATATATAAAGTACTTTTTATGTTTTGTTAAATCAGTTGGTTTCCATACGTGCAATAACAAGAATGCCAAAAATGTCTCCCTTTCGAAAGTTCCCCATAACAAAATGTTTATTCTCCCAACTTGAAGTTCGTAAGATAATATCCAGTCGTGGCTGACATGTCGGAATAACGACTGCGCATGCGCGCGAGCTGGTTAGAGAAAAACGCCTGCCAAATTTCCAAGATGGCGTCTTGAAATTCAAGTTTTAGAGCAAAAGTATGAAGTGTGTAACTTTTTTCGACCACAAAGTTATTCGACTGACCTTTCACAGTGGACGAAGAAAAGCAAGATAAGCAAACCTAGCGTCATAAAACCCTTAACTATTGTAAATTTGTCTTGTTTTTAGCCAATTTGTGAGCTTGGTTGGCGTTTTTCCGACATGTCGCCGTGGCTATTTTATTTAACCGTCCGACCTGACAAATGCCTCCATCAGTTTCGATACCTCTGTTATTTTCTTGAAAAACAAACTCGAAACTATTATAGATTTTGGGCCAGGTTTGGAATCGTGCCTGTGCGAGCGGTCTAAAATAGTCAGAGGGGAGAAGAAAGGGGTAATTTGCCCCTGTCCCCGATGATAATCTGGGTCTGCAATGTCAATGATGAGAAACAATAGTAAATGAAGCTTTTCTGTTAGCATTCGTTCACAAACTGACAATCACCCTTTAAACAAATTACAAGTTTCTCTTAAAACTAACCCTGACTCTTACTAAATAATACCAAAAGAAAAATTAGAAAATTCTTGTGATTGTCAGATCGAGTATTGTTAATGAGACCACACCCTAGCAAAGCGCATTTCTCACTGAATTATCTCTGTAGATAGCTGGGAACGGAAAATGTAGGTTGATGAAACTGGGGCTCTTACATATAGAATTCGCGTCTTCACGCGATGATTATTCATAAAACTAAGGCTCTGATTTTCTTGTAAAGCATGTAAACATGCAGTGTTTGTCTTGTCCATGTTGCACGACTGTTTAGTTCATGTTCAACACGGCAACACTTCAAACGAGTTGGAAGACTTACACCGAAGTGCAGTATTCACTTACAAAATGTGTAAATCTTACACTGGTTTCATCTCCTGCATGGCATGGTGACACTGGATAAAAACAACTGTCTCTTACACATTAGTAAGCATCTTTCTCTATCTTTTTGAAAACCTGTTACACAAAAAGTGTGGCAAGGTGGATTAAACGCATAATAAAATAACCCAATATTTGCCCTTTTACATGAAACGAGGCCAAATAAGCTATATTCGTTGTATCTTAATTGATTATTGAAAAGTCTATCGTACGACTTGGAAGTGTTATGAAAAAGATTTATGAAACACTCAGATTGCGATAGTCAAAAATAACTTTGAAAACTGCCAACGACCGTAAAAAACCTAAGAATTACAAGAACTTCGAGAAAAAATATTGTTCATACCAAACTACGCAACATACAGTCTGGAATGCAATCCGCTCAGTATAAAAGTATTAAATACTATTAGAATTAAGACTTTTACTAACTTGGTATGACAAAGAAATCTATATATATATGAGAGTTCAGTTTCTTGGTCTCTATGTACATCTTTAAGCTAAACTAAAATAAAAACAGTATTTGTGAACTGAAGAGCAAGGATAAACTATAAACAGCAGAAGAACTCTAAGCAGGCTTTCAAAAAGATATTTGAATTTCTGTTCTTTTCAGCAACTTCCCAACGCCAGATAATTCGCTTTGCGGTGACACTTGTGTTTGACACGTCTTCGTGTGATGTGTGCGAATCGCTAGCAGCAACCAAACCTCTTAGTCGTCTGTTCTAGTTTTAAGCCACTTTGGTTGCCTGCAAGGACAATGGAGATGATTTGGATTCAGCTACAACATCTTTTCCAAACTGTGGGAAAAGTGACGACTTTATATACTTTTATAGCCACTGTACCATTTTAAGTTAGATAGTCAGAGAAGCAGAAACTTCTTTATTCATGTAGTCAGACATGTACGTAGGTAGTTATAGTTAGACATAACAGTTAGACATAATTAAGTTAGATAGTCAGAGAAGCAGAAAGTTCGTAATTCATATAGTGAGACATGTACGTAGGTAGACATAGTTAGACATAACAGCTAGACATACTGTAATAGTCACACAAGATAGCAGTTAGATAGATATACATATACATTTAGTCAGTCAAAAGGTTGCTTATTAAAATCGTAAACTCTTAAATTTTTATTTCAATTTGTAACACACGACCACATCAGCTGCACAGTATATGCATAAATAAAGGCTAATAATATTATTATTATTTTTATTATAGCAGTGTAAAAAGTGAACGTACATAAGGCGCGAACATAACCTGTGACGCCTATCATCAAAATGACTAATCATGAAAATTGTAGATGATCAAATTACGCAAAATGACACAACAAACATTTATTATCTATTTAATGTTAAAACACAAAGGTTTAATACTATTAATTTTGTAAAACTGAAAGTGAAACGATACGTTTTAAGCTGTTTCTTAAAAGATACTAAAGAAGACGACTATGGCAGGCTGAAGGGCAGCAAAAGTACCACTGTACCTGACGCCAGCATCTTGTTGCTCTTCATAAAGTCCTCTGCAACTTTTTCAAATACTTGGTCTGGAAAACAAATGATAACATAAAAAAGATAACCGGTATATCAAAAGCAAAACAGTCATACATGTTTTAGGAAACCAACTACTGTACGGTAGGATGACACTGGACAGAAACTTTTCAAAAGCAAGTCATCCAACACGAAACTTGAACCAGCAGAAAACATTCTGCATGTTCTGTCCACAAGTAGTAAGTCTTATACAAAGAAAAAATAATTATCAGTCCTCCCTGATTTCCTAGAATGCCAACTCCAATGATGGCACACTGTACTTGAGTGTATCAAGTACAACAATATTTAAAAGTCTCCCAGCTTTCCTGAAGTTTCATTTTTTATCCAACACAGCTACATTTTTTCGTTTTATTAGTAAGAATGAAAGAACAGTTACTCCAGTGTCCACTACCACCAACTCCCCCCTCCTCCTCCCCTCAAGGGAATTTTAATTGTCTGCACGGAAGTTTAATACACATCACTGACTGGTTATTGCTAAAGCAGTTTTCAAAAAATGATAAAAATAAAAATATACTTAATCAGTCTTTGATTTTAATCTTATCAGTAACTTTTCTTGAACTGAAGACAGCCGCAACTGTCTCTAAATACTGCATACATCTCTTTTTACTAATATTTACAAAAGTTATTGAGACTATTATAAGTATTTCAAAGATCCTTACCTATATTTGTCCCTCTTTTGCTTGAAGTTTCAAATACATCACTGTCTATTTCTGGAATGTTTAAATTTAAGGAAGACTTGGTATTAGGTGTGTACAGTATACATGTTAATTGGCTAATGTAGATGTACATCCAGGTAAAGAAACCAGAATAATTTCATCAATAAACTTCTTGTTCTAATTTAATAACTAAATAATGAGCCAAGATTTAATTTGTTTATTAAAGCAAACAAAACAATAAAACACACATTCTAACACTAGACAAACTGGGCTCACACATCTTAAATGCAGCTCAAATGCGTTTGGTAACATGTACTTCATATTAAAGCTATTTATTATATGGCAAAGATACTTTGCACATTCTGATTGGTTATTGAGCGGTCTGGATCCACTGTAATGCCAACAGGCATTACGGGTTATTGCGTAGTAAAGAACTTCCACTTGCACAGTGAACATTAGTGTGACTTTTAGAAAAAAAATGCCATATAATGAAATACTAATTAATCTTGAACAATTGGTCTTTCTGGGAAATATAAAACTGCAGCCCTGACACAGCTACTGCTCAGTCAATAAGGCAACTTATTATATGGCTGACTGATTTTGTGCACTGTGATTGGTCAATTTCAGGTCCATAAGTAGCTGTACAGACCTCTAGTTCTGGAGCGGCCTCAGTTGCTTCAAATAATCAAGAAAGCCATATAATAAAACCTTGTTTGCTCAGTCCGAATGGCATGTTATGGATCCTCATTTTTTCCTTCCTTGTTTTCATGGCCTGTGCACTTCGCACTTGGGCCATAAAAGGAAGGAAAAAACTCTGCCATATGGACCTTGCACTTGGCTAATAAGAGGTACTTAGGCCTCAGTTTGATATATTATTTCCCATACATACAGTACATATTAAACACTAAACACAAGAAGCAAAGAGTTCAGTACATGTTTGCATCATTTGTAACAAATATCTGTTATGTACATAATTTATTATTGTTAGGCAGCTGTTTGCAGACTGAGATTTTCTAGCTTGTGATTGTTAATTTCTGGACTTCGATATTGTTTTGTTTTCACAATCATCTAGATTGAATATTATTTTGTTTATCAATTTTAACTTGGGACTGACTTTTCAGTCCAAAACAAGTCAAATAACATGTTGCAAAATATTATCCTAAATGGCATCCATACTTTCCTTTTTGACATTTTGTGAGAATTTTGATTTTCATATTGGATAGCCTGCAAAGTGTGATCAATTCCTTTACTCCCACAATTTGTGTTGATAATGTAAGGAGATTAGATAGATGTTGATAAACTGGCTGGGGTCAAAAGGGTTAAGGGCATTACATGACTGCACAGTCACAATCTATGATGGTGATGGATTGAGTCATTGTGTTCGATGATACTCGTCTAACCACTTACTGTAATTTCTTTGCCTGCGATGACATGTCAGCTTGATGCTTGAAGCACAGACTTGCTGACAGTCATTGCAGACAAACTGCGAACTTTGTAAGGCTTCTGGGGCAGTAACAGCAGCATGGTGTCGTCGACGCTGTTCATTCAAACTGGCAGTCCTTGCTTCCTCATATGGTTGGCATCCTTTGTTGCAGGATCTGAGCTGCTGCAAGCGATCTTTAGCAGTTTTCTCAAAGGAACCAGGATCGATCCCATAGGTTTTGAGCACATCCTTGTACTGCTTTTGCTGCCTACCATGTGATCTTTTTCCAGTCGTTAATTCACCAAACATGAGAGCTTTTGGGATCCTTTCGAAACCCATGCGCACTACATGACCCGCCCAGCCAGCTGAGCTCGTGTAACAAGGGACTCAATACATAGGATTTTACAGCGACCTAAAACTGTAGTGTTAGTGGCTTTGTACTTCCAGGTCAAATTGCAGATCTTGCGAAGGCAGGGTTGATGGAACTGCTCCAACACTTTGATATGACGACGGTATTTTAAGATACGTTAAGATACGATCTTCACGTTGGTAAACACAATTAAAGCAATTATGAAAGAGAAGCCAACTACTTAAATTGTGTTTAGCTTCGCGAAGATTGTATCATAACATTATTGCTTATAACCGGGGTACAAAACCCGTCACCATAATTGTTGTTTAGCCTTGAGTGGCATTGATGGACCCCCTGAACTTGACCTCATCCCAACAGATGTGGCTTCATAGCTCAGTTGGTAGAGCACTGCACCGGTGTAATCGGTTCGAATCCAGCGGTCATGGGTTCGAACCCAACGTTGAAGCCTGATGTTTTTCAGGTTTCTCTTTCTCACTTGCTTAAATTATGCTACCCACCGCGAAGGTAGGCATAAGTACTTTTTGACATTTGATGTGATTAGCATTTTAGCCAACTTTATACCAACCTACGAAAACCTCAACCTTCCGTGACTCCTAAAGATTCTGCCCGCTTTAGATTTCTCTTTTTTCCAGTATCCGACTGAACCTACTGCAACTTATAAGTCTGGCTCAAACTCTATTATATAGAAGGTTTCACTGATGACATCTGTGCATTAATTGCATATCATGATCATTTACTCTCTCCGTCCTGAATCTAATTCAATCTAATCTCACATCAGTACAAATGTCAGCTTAATCTAGACACCGCATATTTTCTCATTCCATTTCAACGCCAGTTATCAAATCAAATTTTGCAATGAACACTTTTTCACCATCGTGTGCTTTGTGTTTTGCACCAACCTATTTCCCGTTACCCATCAGAGGAGGCACATCGAGTTACATTACATGTACAGCAGTCACGTTGTCCGAAACCTGCAACCAGAGGGCATAATAAATAAGAGAAGTAATATTCAGGTATCAGAACCAGTGAATGTCAAGGTTTCAAGATAACTAGCAATATCCTCGTACACGTGAAAGAAAAAAAACCTGGATACCTTTTACGAAGAATTTAATAGTCCCCGAAATAAGGAACGCTTGGAGTTATGGAAGATAGAGAAATTTCTCAGAATCGAATAAAAGATGTCTCGACAAGAACAGTTTTTTACGCAATAACCGAGCATCGCAGCACGTGCACTGGTTGAATATTTATGTTAATCTTGGTAAAAAACGTTCTCCGTGATCGGTAGCCGGTCCCTAGCGGCCGAACAACCTGTTGCATACTTGATTTCTATTGGCGGGCCAAGCGGGGCGATACGCGTAATATACACGAACGCTTATGCAAACTGCGTTTTAGGTGATAGATTTTTAGATTGAGCACGAGGAAGAAAAATAAGAGAGAAGATTCAAACATATACTTAAAATTTCAACCGGACTCTTACCAGAACAACGGCTCTGACTAAAAATGAGATTGCTACACAAAGTCGCAAGATCCGCGAAACTAAGAGCTCAAAGATATGTACAAATCAAACAACTTACACTTTCTGAGTAAGAAGAAACGTATTTAGCAGAGAGTTTTACCAATAGCTGTGAACAAACAAGTCAACTGGATTTAACCTTTGTGAGCTGCTGAAGTCTGCAACAAGACAGTACAAAACCTGACTTGCAATTGAAGGCAGGTATTTCTCATAAATTTCTCTCCAATTGTAACTTTCATAGAAGGTAAGGCTTAATTATATCTAGCGCGTTAACAGGAGGGGGAGGGGGGGGGGGCTTCGACGGTGTAGTAACTTCGACTAGTACAACTTATTTCATGCATCGAGTACGTGAAAACAAGTAAACAATATAGCAGTTGATTAGTAAATCATAGCAACGGTACTTCTGCCTGATTTCATAAAAAGTAACTCCAGGATAAAATCAAAACCATTTTCCATCGAGATCTCAGCGGTAAAGCTAAATTTCGATCCGAAACCTAAACTAAGCATAACTTCGTGAAAATAGTTCGATTCTCACCGGTTTTTAATAAAAGAAGGAGCTGAGATGTTTTGTTTGGTTTTTAAACCTTTAGACTCACGGCCAGTTTACGACGACAATTATTGTAATAACAGCAACAATGATAACAATAACAGCAAAACTAACAATAACAATAACATTATCTAACAATAACTGACAATAATATTTCCAGGTAAGGTCTCTACGGAAGCGGCACTGCTTAATTTTCAATGGTTAGAAATACATAACTATATATAACATTATCGTTCAGCCAATCCTCGACTGCAGCAAACACCGCATCAAAGAAGCTGTGGATTGAGAACATCCAGGCTTAAACTTGACCAATAAACAACAAATATAAAAGAACCAGTTTAGCCTGGCAAAAGAAGCAGGTTCTTATGACTAAAACAAAAACACATAGTTAACACAAGCTGGTGCATGATGCAGCCACGAGTGAGAGTATTGGACCACTGAAAACACCCAGCGGAATACAAAAAAAAATCAATGTATACACGCAACAAATCAAAACTGACATGCTTTTAGAAATTCAATTTTTAATCTCTAACTATTCTCTTTTTAATGTTTGCTGAATTTTAGATATTTTTCTAAAACGTTTAAAATAACATTTTTGAATTCAAATGGAGAACATTTAAAAGTAAAGCATGTAATTAGATTATTATCTTTTCAAGACCCAAGCACAGGTTAACTTGTAGAATTAGAAAGGTATAGTTCTATAATTTGTAAATGTACATTAGATTGAAAGAAAAATAAAGAATAAAAATTGGTAAAAAAAAATGTTAGATTATTCTGATTTTAAAAATTACAAAAAACAGTGTTATTATTGTTATCAATGATACCGTTGTCATTGTGCTGTTTTGTTCTAAATTTATTGTATTAGTATCCGATATTTTAAAACCACTTTGGTTCAGTCAGTTTTCTGTTTTTTGCCAAAATCATGCATTCGCTTCGAAAATCATTTTTTCATATCTTTAACTACTTTCTTACATTTTTCTCATGTCACAGGTGTTCCTTTTATGTTAGCTGCTTCAACAGCAAAATGTTAGTAAGAACGCCGAGATATGACTGTTTACCGAAACAAACGCGTGGAAGAAAATTTCACATACACAAGTTCCTAAACTGCCATAACGTCCTTCTGAGCTCCGTGTATGCACGATCCCCAAGCACTCCTGACATAGAAGACAACCCAGGCCCTTCTAACTCAATTATAGCACAGGAACTAGCGCTCTTGGGGGATGAGCTAAACAGAGCCTACAGCAACACCGTATATAGAAGGCTAAAGGCTTTTGTTATATGGAGCTTCGGGATAGCTGTTCGTATCCTCTTCCATGGTATCACCTGACTAGCATACTATCACGTGATTTCAAGCAACGTCATGTGATTCTTAATGTTGAATCTGCTGAGAAACTCAAAGAGAGTTACCATAGTAGAAGTAAGGAACAGCAATACGAGTATTTTAGCTTGCTGTGGGCTGCCCCCACGTCCAGCACTCAAAGAAACCAACTTCTTAATCCAAGACGGAGATGCACCACAATCTCAGATTGTCTTAGGGTTAAAAGCTAAGTGAAAGCAGACACATATCGATGCCTTTTACTTCTCCCTGCGCACCCGAAACAAAATTTACATGACGCAACTTGTTCAGATGCAAAGTCTTGACATGGTTTTGCGAATTCTAATAGCTTGACTTTGAGCTGTATGGTATCAACTTTGTCTTCACCTGGTGTTAGTTCGGAGCACATATTACTTATATGCTTTGATGTTTAGCTCCACTGATTTTAAGATAAAGTTTAGTCGTAGGAAATGTTGACTGCACGAGCTAGGCCTTACATTTGCTATGCTGGTAGTACAAAAATTATTTAATAAATTAAAGCGAACAATAATGCTTCACAAACTCGGACCGTATCAAAGAGTGCCTCTTATCCCTCAGGGCCCTCAGGTGGTATTTCTCCACCCCTTCCCTCTCAGGGCCCTCAGGTGGTATTTCTCCACCCCTTCCCTCTCAGGAGGGGGAGTTGTATCAACCCACACCCCCCCCCTTTCTTAATCGAGCAATCTTATCTTCGTTTAACTTGGAAATTT
>JAOBYF010222879.1:0-10170 GCA_025403605.1 Parazoanthus darwini | reverse complement strand
CGGATTTATAAGAAATGACGATATGTTTTTAATTTCATTTGACAAACAATCTTTCCAAAAGCGTCTCCGGTGAGATGGTAATACCCCAGGATAATACACAAATTTCAAACGACAATGCTCTTCATATATATTTTTAAGTAAATGCAGCTGATTTATAAGCCTAAACAAATCAGAAAAGTCGGATTGAACTGAATACATTTTTAAATGATATAGTTTGTCAATGAATTCTAAAAAATCGATTGACTTACTCTCTCAAGTTTTCATCATGACCAACAATTTCCTCGTAATGGAAAACCTTAAAAAATAGGTAAATGCACTTAGTTTATGTCCTTGTGATAAGGAAACTTCAATATAGTCAGAGAATTGAAACTTACCTTAAAGGAACTGTGAAAACTTAGGCGACGTCTGATACACTTGATAAGTATTCCGAAACTCCGATATGTTGACAATATTCTCATGTTTTATTTAACACAACCAGTTTTATTGTTGACACTCATGGCTACAATATCCACACTTTCTTAATTGCTATTGGCCCAAAATTTGCATTTTCGACGAGAAGTCGTAGATACGGACGTAAACAAATGTTTCCAACAAAGCTACGGACTTTTTCTTTTCATTTCGTTGTCAACAGAAGGAAATTCTGAAACATCACACGCTGCGAGGTTAAAATTTTTCACAACCTTGTCAAGCTTCAAACACCCAAACATGCATATGGAACAGACTAACTTTAAAACCCGAAAAACCAAAAAGAGAACGGTTTTTCTTCAAAAAGGACAAGATAGGTGGTTGATTGAAGAAACAAGTTAATACACAGAGCTACGCACTGTTCGAAAGTCAACCAAAATGTAGCAAAACATCGTATTTTTCATGTTGAACGTTGTACTGCACTGCAAAGGTTATCTTTGCAGAGTCAGATTGGAAATTCACTCGAAGTGGAAGGGTTACTAGACTGTGAAAACACAGACTTTGGAGAAACTTCGTTTTAACTATTTCTAGTCGTTCTAAACATAGATCAACTGTTTTTAGGAGCTAGCAAAAACTTGAAGACAACATTTCATTTTGGTTTATTTTCTCTAACACAATTTTTATTGAAACTGAACTTGTACCTCTACTCACAATGGCCCAAGACCTTATTTATTTAGCTGCAGATATTATGTCTTACCTCCAAAACTAAAATAACAAATTAAGAACGGTTAAACGACCAATCGATGGTAATTCTAACCGAATATCATAAAGTTGCCAGAGTAACAAGACACCGAAAGTAACGCAGTTTGTAGATACCTCTGTTAATTCCGCAAGTAACAACTTTTCCGAAAGCAACGACCTTCTCAAAAGTAGGGACAAAACACCTCTGGGAACATGAATGTGAGTCCATATACAAAAACCTAAATCCAAAATGAAAACAACTAGAAGAAGGGAGAACACTTTGTATTAGTCGCAATATAAAGGTATCACAATACTGACAAAAAAACTAAAACTTTGATTTGAATTGAAGTAGTCAGTACTCCAGCCAGTAGCCTGCAAGATTAAATTATTGATATACGTGTCGATCAAGCGGGGCTTGTCGGTCTTAAACAAGAAATGAAATGCCAAACTTTTTGAAACTTTCCATATGCATCCTCGAGATGCATGGTTGGTCTGTCAGAGCGAGCAGAACACACGGGGCGAAAAATCTTCAGCCTCACTAGTACTGCTCTTGGGATTGCCCTACGTCTCTGAAGCCCCGTCCACACGTATTTCCCCGGGTATTTTCGAAAACGGAGACTTTTTTTTCCGAATACGGCTACCGTCCACAAGTAGCCGGAGTTTTCGAACAACGAAAACGGAGGTTTTCAAATACGCTCTACAGGGTGGAGGTTTTTGAAAACGGAGATATATCTCATTCGTAAGCGTGGTTTTTTATTTATGATGACGTCACACATCCCACTTGTGGGTTCAGCATTCGTAAATCTAGCCCTATTTTAAAATCTTCAGCGGGATTACTTCAGAAGACGGCGAGATATTTTGAAGCTTTTATCAGTGCAGAACTCCGGAGGAACGCACATGAAACGTCTTACGGACGAAGCCCGTCAAAAGCTCGAAGACTGGGCGCGCTAGCGCTTGGTGGGAAAGTTTCCGATGGGTCCACGCTCAGTGAGTGAAGTCTAGCGTTTTAAATCGTATTCGCGTACACATGTGGACGGTCAAATATGATTCGAAAATGCTACGTGTGGATGCAAATTTTTTGAATACGGAGAAAAATATCTCCGTTTCAAAAATACCCGGGGTTCATTCCGATCCATTTTATTAGGGTATTTCCCGCAGATTAGTGAAAAGAACCGATTAAACGGATACGAATCGGTAGTTGAAAATGTGATGGAGAAAGCATCTAAACACGTCTTTTTTCTCTTATTTTATAACGAACTTTTATCAAGATTTTGTCATGTCGAATAGTATATCAGTATCATCTTTTGAAGAACTTTATCACCAAAAGAGTAAACCAAAAAAAAAGACCGAAACGAGCTGAGTAGCTACACGTTTTGTTTACATCAACAATGAGGTTTGCATTAAAGCAAAAAACAGAAACATTAAAAACATGCATGCATCCATTCAAGAAAAATATTTACAATAGTTAAACGTATTATAAAGACCTTATGGCTATTGGCCTCAATAGTCAAGGATTCATTTAAGATGGCGGAAATTTTTTATGTCACCCCACCAAAACCTAAATAATGTTCAGTGCTGTCAACTAATCTATCAGACTTTACTAATCAAACGAATTGATTGATAAAGAGTTAAAACCAGTGAATGTAGTTTCATTTATGTCATATTATACTTGCATACTTCGAATATCTATATGTAGCTATCTATAACTATGATATAAAGAGGGTTTGACGCATGCACTCCCGAACTAACTCCTTCTGTTTGCAAAACAATTGCAGCATTTACTTGTTCTCTCTGCCTTCGTCGAAACATATAATACCGATACATAACAAAGTCTAGGACATTGTTTTTCAAAAATAAGATTTAAGGATGTAGTACAAGTGTTTATCTAACATGCAGCACACATGATTAAACTGCACGAGTGAAGTTATACATAGTTGTATGCAAACAAACAACCATCCAGCTCAGGGGCAACATGATAAGTAATAATGACATAGATGAGTATAGCGGCTATATGGGGCGTTGCTGAATTTGAAGAACTGAATTACTATTCTTACAAAATACACCCTCATTCTAGAAATTACACGTTGAAGACTTCCTAGATGTAACTTTTAACAAACTTTACAACAAAACCAGCCGACGAAGAGCTCCCAAAATGTAGTTTGATACATCGCAAGGGATCAAACAATTTGACTCAGCATGAGTAGGTAAAAAACTGGGTTTGTATATCGCAAACTTTTCTGACCTTAACAGCACAAGCTAGGTATTATACAATTTACAGCGATCACAAATAAATCTTATATCTGTGTAACCATAGGTGTATCTGAGTAGCACTTTACTTCATCATCCTGTGGTGTGTCCTTCAATTCGATATCTTCTTGCAAGGTCGCCATCGCGGAAGGGGTACCACTTGTGGAGTGTTTCACACCTCGGACAGAAAGTTCTAACAGAAAGTAACGGACAGGGTAAGTTTCTTAGCATACCTCGCACAGTCATTTTTAGCATAAAAGTAAACAGGACAACTTTGCTGGCAGGACGTACCTCAGACAGACAACAGAAAGCTACAGGAAAACAACGAACAAGGTAAATTTGTTAGCAAAACGTAATTCCGATAAATTAAACAGAAAATTGAACAGGGCAAGTTTGTTAGCAGAACATTAGTTGGACAGACAGTTCTAACAGAAAACAATGATCACAGTTTGTGGGCAGAACATTAGATATTAGAGCAGTAAACACAGTTCATCCAGCAATGGCACTGAGCAGGAAGTTTCAATTTAATGCATGTTAAAGCAAACAGAAACATAATTTGTAAAACTTTGCACGATATACACACACCACACGCCTACATTTCCTTGAACCGCTTAACAGGGATGAATATTACTATATTACTGTATATAGCTAAAAGGTTGACTGCAAAAAGCCAATTATTAAGATTGCAAAAAAGACTAGTGCCTCTAATTTCACAAATTGCTAAGTGAGGCTTGAACAAATTTATCAAAAATTAGCAGTTTTGTTTTGATTCATCCGTTTACTTCGTGTGGGAACACAAAACTCCGGCACTCTATTTCGTTTATTTTGCATTTTGCCCTTCGCACATGCAAACAGTTTTTTAAACAGCGCATTGTACGCACACACTTCTAATTGACGGAACACAAGAAAACAGTTTTGTACTCACTCTCGCTATCTAAATCTTGCGAATCCAACACGCTAGAGAAGCCATTTAAGTCACCAGATTTTGACCGGAAGCGCGAGTTACTTCGAATGTTTTTTTCTGGAGTAATCAAGATTATATAAACCTTTGGTATGAACAGAAACACGAGGACAGTAGTGGCGCTGAGTATCGATGAGAAACACAATGCAAGCACCTGGTAGTTGCTGTTAGTGCTGAAATACACAGGGAGGAATGCGATCCAAATAACGCATATTGTGTATGTGCTAAATCCGATATATTTAGCTTCGTTGAAGTTAACTGGTGTCTTACGAGTTCTAAAAGCATAAATACTGCAGAGAAGAACCAACAGCACGTTGTAGGCAAAGACTACAATCAGTCCTTTTGTCATTATGTTGCAC
This sequence comes from Parazoanthus darwini, assembly GCA_025403605.1. Classification (NCBI taxonomy): domain Eukaryota; kingdom Metazoa; phylum Cnidaria; class Anthozoa; order Zoantharia; family Parazoanthidae; genus Parazoanthus; species Parazoanthus darwini. The sequence continues at coordinate 5,457 of JAOBYF010222879.1, read as the reverse complement.
TTCATAACAACATAATCCTTATACACGTAGGAAAAGTCCACATTCGGGGGACTGAGAACAAGAGATGTAGACGACACAGCCAGTGCTGGTGCGACGATAGCTGCCGTTATTAGCAGCTGTGATTGAGGACTAATAAAGGAAACAGACTTCTCTCCACTAAAGATGCGTGCAATTCGATTGGTTTTTACCAGCAAAGATGCATTACAAATGCAATAGCAAAGGCTTAACCAAAGCCTTTGTACTGCACATGCTTGAGGACTTGGTTTGGCAAGTACGATGAATGCTAAGCAGTAACACATCATCACTCCAACAAGAAGCACTGCTGAAAGTTCCCTTCCGGATGCCATTACTAGTGCGGTATTTCGAAAACAAATGAATACACCGGAGATGAACAAAGCGGTTAAAACCCCAATTGCACCGAGGGAAGATATCACAATAACCCACGTTGGGGAAATATAACTCAGCGGTAGAGCATCACAACCAGTAAAGCTTGCATTAGGATATTGACTTCTGTTGCATTTCTTGCAAGTGTATTCGTCTGCAAGGAATTCTCTTCGTCGACAAGGTTCACATGTCCAGCAGCATTCCGCATCGTGTATGCGCTTAACACTTCCAAGAGGGCAAGGTTTACCACACTGTGATTCAAGAGTTCCTTTCAATTGATTCTCTTTAATGATGTCACTCGTCTCGAGTTTCAAGAGCTTTCCATTGCTCCATGTTCCAACGTTCGTATACTTGTTGTCTTGTAGTAATTTGATGTCATAACGGCCTGATGAATCACCGTTGTGATCAAAACTAACGTGACCACTTGTGCCATTGAATGAAACACGTCGTAAGTATTCCAGAAAATTCTTACCATTAAAAGTCCCTCTCATGCGATCACACATTCCAATCTCGTTTTCACAGACAGCTTGCTGCATATTGTGCAAAGCATGCGCAAGCACATATACTGCATCAATAACATAAGAAACCTTGGCATCGTAGCGTAGAATCGAGTTTACTCTGCTCGTGTTACAATGTGTTTTAAAATGCGTGTCAGTCACGTTTTTTGTGTTGCACTTTTTATACTCTTCCCAATACTCCTTAAACCAAGGATTTCGAGTGTTATTTTCAGGCAAAAGGGAGGAAAAGTATTCATAGAACGGTTTTAAGGTGTCTTTTGATGTATGAAGGTCAAGAGTTATTGCACCATTTGCAATCCTTTCAAGACCTTCAAGATGACTAAAACGTGTTCCCCAGAAATCACTTGCAAGCCAAATCCAGTTACTGCCAAATTCCAAATTCTTTGCCGCATCTAAAATCATCGTCAAGTCCCTTGTTTCACAAAACAACACAATAACACGAACTGCACTCTCCTTCCGCAGTTTTTTTAGGAGATAGTTGTAGTCTTCCGCCACCATTTCGCGTTCCAGCTGTTGATTCCCATATGCAATGCAAATGTTTGCTTTTTTTGCCAGTTCTGTAAATTTAGCCATTCCACGTTCGCCATACGTACCACGTGAGTTAATGGCAAACACTGCTGTCCAGTTCATAAACTTAACTATGTCGACCATTGCCTTGGCTTGGTACGGGTCTGGAGGAACTGTGCGTACAAAATACTCGAACCTGTTCTTATCACTAAGTTCCGAGCTTGTTGCCGCATAACTCACTTGTGGTACGTAGAAGAGCCTTAATAAGCTAGCAACCTGTAAATGTAGAGAATATAATTTAACACACCAACTACTTTGCATCGTTATAATACTGATACTGGTTTTCAGGCAGAGACAAATTTTATACATGTAGCAATGTGGAGAAATTCTCAACTACCTTTTGTATTTGGGTTGCGAGAGCATCCCGTTATTAAACTCTCACGCGTATAAAAAAAACCCGGGAACAACACTTTCAAGTAACAAAATATTTCGTGTTTACATACCGGTACTGCTACGAAACTATATGATGGTCCAACTACACCGACGAGATGTTTCTTTTGCTTCCTCTCACCATCTACGTTGCACATATGGTTCCCGTTTTCAACTGCTCCAAGTACAAAACTTAGCGAATGTTCCATTGCCGTGTTAATTGTCTCACAGTCATCTCGAATATCTGCACCAAGTGTAATGTTAGGTAAGATAGAATTGTCCCTGTTAACCTGCAAAAAAACAAGGTTGTTGCTTTTCACTCAAAGCTACCCATGAATCAGCAATCACTTGAGAACAAGAGATGTAGAAGACACAGCCAGTGCTGGTGCGATGAAAGCTGCCGTTATTAGCAGCTGTAATTGAGGATTAATAAAGGAAACAGACTTCTTTCCGAACATTAAAAATACTAAAATCTGTTAGATGACTTGGTTCAAGGAAGGCACCGTGGCCGATCGGTTTCAAGCGCTGACTCGTAACCCGGGATACCAAGTTCGTACCCACCAGACACGCTTGTGTATTTAGCCTTCTTGTCAGCCTTCCTGCCAGTTGGGGTTTTTAACCCTTATAATTTGTTTTGTGGCACTGAAAAGCCCCTTAAAGGGAGCTATCATTAGAACGTATTTTTTGACACCTGATGGGCATATCCTCAGAAATCAGAATGAATCTTCCCCTGCTTTTTCACGTTAACTCCCTCCCCCGACACCCTGGATTTCCGAAGATGTAATGGACTCGTTGAAGACAGTAAAAATTCTGGCGATTTTTGAGAGCGATTTTGAGAACAAACTTGCTGAAAAGCCATTTGATTTTCTTGTTTTCTATAGATTGTGAGATAGTCAGAATAGGATTCTACGAGAGAACATATATATGTGCTGCCTTCAGCTACCAAAGCCACGATTTCAAACTGGATTTTGATGAGTATCATTTTACGAAAAGAAGATCCTATAACAAAGTTAGATCAAAGAATTCAGTTTGAGGCTCAACCCCAACCATAGCCAATTGCCAGTCCTATACACTGTTCTGCACGTAGGGGAAGTCTTAAATATTCAATATTCAATGTCGTTTTACATTTAGGAAACATTACAATTGTTTCTTGAAGAATGGTTTCATGTTTTAGTTATTGTTTTTACGGATACGTTATTGCATGGAATAGTTGACAACACAAACTTAGACTCCCGAATCCAAATAACTTAGCTCGCCGACAATGATGCCGGCTGAAATCAGAGTAGTGTTTCTTTTCATTGTTTATGTGAGTGTGACTTTATGTGACTTCTCTAATAATTTTACACTGACAACCAGCATATACTGTATATCAAGGCATACTGTACCATGTCAATAGCGTAAAGCATTGCTTCTAGGCGATGAATCCCAACTTGTTCATTAAGACGACCACATGTCTGTACTGTTGTACTCGGTTGATGGTTATGGAGGGAAAACAAACCCCCAACAATGACGTCACCAGAAACTTTTGCTGCCTTTAAGGAATTTCCTGCACTTCGTGTTTGCATTTTTCCAACTCCAACGGTCTCCAAAACGCTAGGTCCAGTTGCTTCTGTCACTTGTGTATACCGAGATATCATCCACAAAGCTAGCCACAATGACGAACAAAATTTTGTCAGATATCCCAAACTCATGTTCCACCTCTATGTCTGTAACTATTTACCTAAAAATGAAAGTAAATTAGGTCAATAGAGATTTGGCTGGTCGCAGACTGGAATAGTACTGAGTAGTTCTCTATCCTAGATTCGTTCTCAGAAATCAGGGCTAACTATTAATGAATGAAATAATACATAGCTGCAAAAATAGATAATATACTAAATAATATCAGCGAATACACCAAAGCAAATATCTCAGGCGTAGAGAACTTAGCTAGAGAAGTAGATTTTCCTATATTTTATTACATTGTTTTTCTATTCCGGACTTTCAAAACTCCTTTTCTTGTTAAACCCATACCAACCAACCAATCCAATCACTACTTTTCGTGATCTGAGGTCGAGGCTTGCCAAGGGAAATTTCAATCGCCATTTTGAGCATACTTCAAATCAGTGCATTGTTGAGCCTTGCTAAATAGTTACTATTTTCTCAAAATCGTCACTGTGAAAATTTCTCAGAGAGAAGTTTCAGAGATTATGCTTTAACAGCGGCAAAATTAGGTAAGGAGCAAGTTGTGAAATGTTTTAGTTATGGTAAGTCTGCCGGAAAGCTTTTGTGCCAGTAAACTGTAATGTAAATATCACATGAAGAAAGACCGAGTTAATTCAGGTTTTCGAATCCATTTGTAGGCCTTATTTAAGAACAAAAGATTTACTGACGTTTGTAGTTGCACCTGTTACACTGTCTAACGCAGTCGAGTCTTGTTATTAAAGTTTGAATCGGAAACAAGCTAGTTTGGGTGTTGATATTATTCAGATGTCCGCTTCAAGACGTTCAAACGATACATTCTTCCTGAATCAAAAGTTGCCTAAAACATCTTAGCCCGGCGTTGCCCATGTGACTTTTTTTCATGTTTTGGAAGACCAATGGTTTCCAAGTAACTTTCATTAAAAAGTACCGAATATTCAACTATTATTGAATCATTAAATGAATAAACTATTTCCGCGGTATTTAGTTTATACAATCCCTTGGCTTCTAAATTGTCCTCAAAGCCTCTCATTTGCCCTCGACCTGGTCTCGGCTTTGCCTCGATACAAAAAGCGCAGAGGGGGCTAATTCGCTAGTTGTAGACGGACCTGTAGGGTGAAAGCGGTATAATAATTTACTGTACTGCGCTTTCCAAACGTGTAGTTATTGGCTTCAAACTTATTATTATTATATTATTAATTGGACTTTTGTCCTGCAAGATTTTATTTCGTTGGTTAAGCTTGACTGCCCCACGAATTCTTATTAATATGGATGACCTCTGATAAAGTACATGTCGTGTTCAATTATTGTGTTGATTATGTAACTAGCCCTATTTTGAATAGTCAGTTTCAATTTTCGTCGCAACAAGTCAATGTTATGCTAAAATTCGTTACGCGGTACGACATTTAGCGCAGCATACTTTCTATGAAAAATACTCAGCGTAGAACTTTGGACTCAAGTATCAAATCAACCACTCATGTGTGTTTTCTGGTGGAAAATGAGGTGGAATAGATATTTCACTGTGCATTAATTGTATAGACCGCTGTGAGTAGGCTCCTATATAAGAATAAGAATAGCGACCAGCGACAGTAACTTGGCCGTTCGAGGAAAAGGAAGAGACCTCTCGCAATTTATTAATCATACGTCAGCTGTTCTGTTTTGTTGGTGCCCGTGTTTCACCAGCTGTGAAAAACACATAGCTACAATGGCACTATGCACTTTGTCCATGAATATTTGAATCGACCTTCACGACTTCGGTCTTAATGGGCGAAACGTCGAAATATGTTAATGTATTCCCGAATATTGGCATACCTCACGACCCAAAAGATGTTGATTTATTTTTCTCAACTGAGAAAACAAGTGCAAAATAAGTCACAAGCTGATATGCTTACGTAGTTTTAATTGTCAGCATTAGCGTTTTTATGCTGTCGAAAGTGAAAGA
>JAOBYF010222768.1:0-10170 GCA_025403605.1 Parazoanthus darwini | reverse complement strand
TAGCCTCGACTTGGTGTAAATATACATAAATACCAGCGAGAACGATTAGAAGTCCGAGCCTCCAACAATACACAGTTTCAAATGGCTCATTGGTATTTATGAATATTTAACATCAAGTCGAGTCTAACGCTGAGTATACGAGTCTGTAATCATTGAAATCAGCGGCAACTACGAATACGAAACTGGACTATTGAAATTGAGTATCCACTGGGGGAGTTTGGCTACGAGTTATGTTACAAGCTGCACTAGCAATTATGCTACGAACATCGCCATGTTTTGCTGTGGGCCGGGATTTGCTCTTACCGGAAGTACTTTCGTTATGTACACCAAGGCACGAGCTTTTTTCCAGTGCTTTCCTTGGTTACCAGATAGACTGAAAACTTTGGATTGTCCAACATAAACGTTCAAAGTTCCCATGTTTCTCCCGTACATATGATAGTAGAAGTCCACGCACGTGAGGCCAGTGAAAGAAAGCATTCTTGCAATCTTAGCATTGTCACCCTTTCTGCGGGGATGCGAAGCCTCGATGTAAATGTAATGACCTGCAACAACAACAATAATAATAGAAATCAAACTAATGATAATAATAATAATAATAGTAACAATATAATAATAGCAACAAAAAATATATAATAGCAATAATTGTAATAAAACTTTTATTTGTATGTCCTGAAAAGTATCTCTGTAGAAATGTGTGCTTGAATTCTACAAAGACATTATATGCTTCACCACTACAAATACTACAAAACAAATAAGCACGGTTATTGTTTTTTGAATTCAAATACAAATGCTTTGGCTTAGATGTAAAAACAGCACAAGATTCCTCAATGAACTAATTGAATGTTACCCTCTGTCTGCCGTACTAATCTAACAGACATTTTGCTACGTCGTTAGTTGTAACAATTTCAGCTTTTAAACAGCCGTAGAACGCGATACTATTTGTTGTGCGTCACGGATGAAAACATGGAGGCGAATAGTGAGCAATTGCTCTCCCAATTGGATGAGGCGCTGGGTGAATATACTTGCTGTTTCCCGACATAAAAGAAGGATGATTGTTTAAGCATACACCAAAACAGTGAGCAGAAGCAAGAAATGTAGAAGTTTTAAATTTTAGATGAATAGAAACACAGAAACCCGTTTCATTACTAAGCAGCGTGCGCTCGTGCCTGTGCTTACTCCGTGCTCGGAGTAGCGGCGGATATTCAGAGCTTGAGCAGCCAATCAGAGCGCAGAAAAATGCTGTTCTGAAACGGGATATTTCAAGTTTGAACACGCAATCAAAGCGCACGAAAGGTACTGTTCACGAGTTGGGCGTTATCATCTGATATAACGGTCTAATGCAGTCCGTGAAAGTGTCAAGCTCTCTTTGCACCTACAATTGGTACAATGGAGCTTTATTACCTTTGCCTGTGGTGTGGTCCCGCATAGGCCCTGTTCCATACGAGGGCGTTCTTCCTCGTCTCAGTGTCCAGTCAAACTTATCATTCCATGACTGTCTGAAGCCACATAAGCCTCGATCAAAGTTGCATGTGAAAACCCCTGTAGAAAGCGAAAAGTAAACAAACTACCTGCTTGAAATATTAATTCTCTTATGCCTCTTCGACCTGGATTTGCACATAGAGTCTATTTTCTACCCGTTCGAGCAAGGCGATAGGCAGGCTCTACTGAAATCGTTTCGCTTTTTGGTCGATCATGCACAAGCTTTCTGCCAGATTCTTGGCAATACTTGTCAAACAGTTTTTAAACCAGCGACCTATGAGGCGTTCATACCAAACACTAAACAGGGTTATAACTGAGCTTCTTCGATTTTTGGTACGTGGCGTTGGAACAACTTATTTGATTACGGGTCTCAAGTTACATCTAGAAACGTCTCTGCGATATGTAACTTAGGGCCAAGATATTCAGGTTTTGAAAACCTTTAGACCTCTTTGGAGATTTCTTCGAGTATCTGGGTTACTCCAAGCCAGTTATTCAATAGTTTATCAGCGTTAGTATCATAATTGGAAAATCTTATAACTTTAATCTGTCTTATCAGAAAAAGGATTTGCTGCATTTTCCCAACACTTAGGTGCAATAATTCAAAGTGCGTTTGCACCAAAGCTTTGAATACGACGTGGATGATCTTGTTCGTATTCCAGAGGCAACTTTCTTAGCTAATTTATATGGCTACCCCAATAGAGACTTTTATGTTTACAGCGACTTAAAGTCTTGTAGTAGGCTGGACCCTGACGTTAGATCTAGCAGTAGCTTTAATAGTTTTACATTTTATTAAATAATTCTTAGATTATTACAGTTTCTTGTGTTTTTAGATTGCTTAGATCTTTCCATCTGTTTTTGATAATCATTGCCACAGGACCTTCTTGAAAACATCGCCCCTAGTGAATGAAACTTTCCTGTTAAAAATTATTAAAATAATATTATTATTATTACTGTTGTTATAGTTAAGGACTTTGTAGTCGTTACTTGATGTTTTGGGGTGTCCTTGATTGATCAGAACGCCATTATTCAATAAGCAAAAATTCTGTTTTCGACGAATTTATAGAAAGCTAATTTGCGATGAGCCACCTGCTGACCGACTCAGGCTCTCGCTTAGAAGTTAGTTCAACTCAGCAGAGTTTTTCTGCATACACTCTCGACTGCGCTTTTGATAGATAAACTCTAAGTGAAAACACAAAACGACGTAATGTCGTTCCTTGTAGTACACCTAATTTGAGAGGGTGATTCGTCGGAAGAAAACCGTCGACAGTATGTTTCCGTGTCTGGATCTCCAAATAAGACTTAAACAATATACTTACGGGGAGTATAACAGGGTGCCACGTGGATATCATCGATAGCGAGGTCACTTTTGTAGCTCGATCCTCTGATTCCTTCAAACACAAGCTGGATGACAAACACAAAACAAGAAAATAAACGAAAGACTTTGTTCGATTCTTTATCCAAAAATCAAAAATAGAAGAATTCAGAATGCCACCAGTTGGAACGAAGGACTTGGTTGTTTTTGAACTCCTCGAAACACCATTTCACCCGTTTTCTTATTGGATAAATGATTTATACTTACTTGCAATTTTGAGTAACAGAAAATCTCTCAGAATTATAGTTGATGAACCTACAATGGACCTAAATTGTTTTGAAGCTAAACAAACCTCAAAAGAAGTGTTTCATCATGTTGAACAAACAGAGTCCTTGCACACTGTTGTATTAAGAGCGAATCCAAATGTCCAACACACCATTTTTCTAATGAAAATTTTTGCTAAATTTATTCCCTTGTGGGTGCGAAACGTGATGATTATGCTGAATTAAAGAGCCCAAATTTTACCGAGTATTGATTTTTTCCCCTACAAGTGAATGGATCTAGCAAAAATTGGCATTAGTGTAATGGTTAGTTGTTCATTAAACGTATCTTGTGCATTTTGTTCAGGGCCAACGAATTGAAAAGATAGAAAACAAAAACATATATATCAAAGAAACTGGCCGGTTATATAACCATTTCGCCTTCTTAACAATGGCGAATTAGAACATATAGGGATATTTAACTGAAATTATACATGCAGATCTAGAGATAATATGAAAAATATTTTTTACATGCCGATTGTACACATACCGGGATGAAACCTTTTCTATCGATGGTTATCTTTGCTTTTCTCCATCTGTTGCCTTTGTTCCCAGACATGTGGAAAACTCTAGTATATCCAACGTACACGTCGAGGCTTCCCATGGTTCCACCGTACATGTGGTAGTAGAAGGTAATGCACGTCTTGCCACTGACTCGTAAAACCTTGAAAAGCATCGCGTTATCTCCCCATCGCCGTGGACGCGAGGCCTCGATGTACATGTATTTACCTTGTTGGTGAAATTGCTAAACAATGTTAGTAAACTGACCAAGGAGACTTCATGTATGTAAGAATAAATCTGGTTTAAAAGAACCTGAAAATTTCCTGAAAAGGTTTTAGACTTGTAGGGAAAAAGGATAAAAGTAAGTAATTTTTAATACAATCACCTCAGCGCTTTTCACTCAACTACTGCTTGATCTTCAGGCTTGGTTTATAACCAATGTCATTTTGTTCGATTATTTAACCCTATTTTTCCGGGGAAGGGGGGGGGGGCACGCGCCGATTTCAACTGTTGAGAACTTTCTCGATATTCAAGAAATAGCCACCAAATTTGGTCACTTTTCCTAAAATTTATTGGAGAACACAATTCTAGAAAAAAAATTGGGTCAAAGATAAAACAAGCAATGTTTTGCCAATTTTTGACTTTTTTGAAGTTTTTCTTTTTGCAAATTTAACGAAATATTTCAAAGAACTGATAATTCTTAGTCTTGAAGTAAATAATGTGACATGTGTAGCTTTGTACGTGATATGTGACGTCATAGGTATTGCGCAATAAAATGATTAATAACAATTAAAACAGTGTTTTTGAACGAAATAATAATGTTGCAGTTTATGAGCTACTGCGAGATTTGAAGATTGAAACTTCCTTAAGAAAACGTACTTTGCCAAACTCAAAAATACTGTCATTTATATTAAAAGCGTAGTTTATTAGCTTTTGATAACAATTATTTATCATTTTTGGAAGTCCGGAATGTCCCAAATGTTTCTGTTTCCGATCAGCAAGATTTGATAGAAACGCGAAATTTTCAGATAGGTTAACTAAGTTTTAAGCGAATGATGCTACTCCTTGTTAGATAGCTGTAACTTTATTAAATGTACCCACTTCGATATGTTAAAGTTTAGCCTGAAACAAGGACATCAACACGAGGCTCTGAGGAATAAAAGATATAGTTTATATTTGATCTAATCATTTCTCAGAGCCTCGTTTTGATGACTTATGTTTCAGGCAAAATTTAAATATATATCGAAATTGGTCTATTCTCACACGTAACACTTCATGTACTACAAGTTAAACTTTTTATGGAAAAAAGGTACTCTTCCGATTTTGCAACTTATGAAAACTTCAGCTTGTGCAGAATGAACAAAAAAACAAGAAAAATGACGTTACTCGGGCGAGAGGTGGCGATCTAAAGAAAGCAAGGGTGTAAAGACGTCAGCTCCAAATTACTGCAAAGGTATTTTTGTTGATCCACCCTGAATTTTTTGTATCAATTAGAGAAAATAAGTACTTCATTACTTTACTAGAAGAGCTCTGTAAAATTAGCTGCTCTGTCGAATTGTTGCGCGAATACCCAAAACCCGGAAAGCCTTACTACTCTTTCTTGATAGTTTGCAATCCAAAACAATCTGTTTGAGAAAAGCTTCCAGTACAGTACATTACCTTTTCCAGTAGTATGATCACGACTAGGTCCAGTGCCTCTCGATGGAGTTCGTCCGCGTCGCAAAGTCCAGTCAAACTTATCAGTGGTTAACTGTAGGAAGCCACACGGACCGTTGTCGAAGCTACATTGAAATGTTTCTAGAGATAAAATGCGCAAGAAAAAGACACTATTATATTTAGTTATTGACAAATTGTAAGTAATTCGAATTGTTTAAAAGTACCATTTGCAAATACTGGCCATTACAAATATGTAATATCACTTTTTATAATTGTTTTGTCTGAAAAACAAACATGTCAACCGACATCTCCTATTTTCTTATTTCCGATATATAACTCCAAGTATCTTCGAGTCTTGCTGATTTTAAATATACAAAAACCAAATATTATACTCTAAAAACATTATTAGTTCGTTATCCAAGATTTTGCATTGCAATTATTTAAGGTTGCAGCGCATGTTATTAAAAAAATGTCCTTAAACTCATCCTAAGCTAATGTGGTTTTAGTTGCATTTCAACGGTATTCAAGAGGCCCAATCATTAGTTACCTCCAGGCATGACTGTGGACGTAATTGGTAGCTTCGTGGTAAAAGTGGGTACACCTGTGCTAGGAACTGGTAGCTGTGTGGTAGTAACGACTGGTTCGGCTGTGGTTGGAACAGGAATCTCCGTTGTTACGACTGGTTCGTCTGTGGTTGGAACAGGAATCTCCGTTGTTACGACTGGTTCGGCTGTGGTTTGAACAGGAATCTCCGTTGTTACAACTGGTTCGGCTGTACTTGGAACAGGAGTCTCTGTTGTTACAACTGGTTCGGCTGTGGTTGGAACAGGAATCTCCGTTGTTACCACTGGTTCGGCTGTGGTTGGAACAGGAATCTCCGTTGTTACAACTGGTTCAGCTGTGGTTGGAACAGGAATCTCCGTTGTTACGACTGGTTCGGCTGTGGTTGGAACAGGAATCTCCGTTGTTACGACTGGTTCTCCTGTGCTCGGTAGAGGACTTTCCGTTGTTATGGCTGGTGCACCTGTGCTTGGAGTCTCCGTTGTTACGACTGGAGTAGCTGTAGGACAAGTGAATTTGTCATTTCTCACGACACATTTGTAGTCGACTGTTTTGAACGACTTTATTCGAGAGAAATCTGGTTTTCAAGAAAACTTTTTCTTCCAGGGAAGTAGCCGGTAATGGATCACCTACGTACAATTGCAATCAGAACTGCATTCAAAGCAATAATAAAAGTTTCTGCTTATAGTTTTGCCTTCGTTTTGGCGTTAGAGTTGTTGTTTCCCCGAATAGATGTTTTCACTATTTCGAAGTTAGTATGAGATGTCGAGGCAAAACTTTTATTTGCATTTAAAAGAACCTTCCGTATCTTTAATGTGCGAATCCGCATTCTTAATAAGTTAAACAGTTTTAGCTCTCCAACCATTCCAAACAAACCTTTGCCTTGGTGCCAGACAGATGCTTGGTTACATTTAAGAAACTGTGAAAAGAGCCTAATTGACTCGTTGTATTCTAACCCTGCCTCGCAAAAGTTAAACCTTACGTTTCGTCTTTGGGTCAACAAACTTGATTATCTCTAGAAGGCGATATATTCATAACTGATATGTATAAGGGACTAAATCGAACCTAATAGCGATACTAGGGCAATCCCGGTTACCGGGATAACTCCAAGTCGCATCTTCCTCTCTCGTTTTCTCGTACGCGTTAAGAAATAAATATTGGCCAAGTACCTGTATCCTGATTTATTTGTAAAAAAGTCATCTTTAAAAGCTATTGTGCTCACATAATTTTTGCAAATCCCAATAACGTAATCCTGCCTGCATTTATCTCGCCTAACTTGTTCAGTTAGTTACCTTGCAACTGCGTAAAGACGAGCATCTTTACTTACTTTGACATTTGTAAAGAGCATTCATGTCTTTGATGTCTTGAGGACTGGGTCCGAATCTTTGACCAATATATACCTTTGGGAGCACAAAATGTAGAATTAGTTCGACTTGTTTTAGACAAACGAATATACAAACAATACTGTTCCAAAGCATGAATGTATTGTCGAAACAAGAAAAGTTGTGAAGAGTCAGGGGTGGACTACAGGGATATTTGGAACAGGAGAAGAACACTGGTGAAGAAAACGGTAAGTATGACAATACTTTAAGCTAAAATTGGAGGAATTTTATGAACAAAGAGGGAGGGGGCGTCTTACTTATTTCTGCTAAAGAATTCATTCTGTTTTATAGTTGTAAATTTTAAACAACTCTTCCCTTTTGGCAACTTTTAAACTCTACTGAAGGCGGATTCCTTCACCCCATCCCCACTTCCTGATCTTCCCTCCTAAAGAGTGAGTGCTCGCTAACGGAGATTACTGTCTTCCCGAGAAAACTTCCTTCACAAATTTAATTACTGGTTTAATGATTTTGAAACTTTTCCGACCCAAGCGATTTCAACAAGATCTTACGGTACTTACTCCGGGCTTTTTTACAGCAATTGTTGCTTGTCCATTCTTGGAGAAATAATGTGACCCGTAATGCATAATGCTTGCGTAATCGTAAGGTTGGTTTAACGTTGTGACTTGTGACGTGCTGTACTTCTTGAAGTTGCTTTCCATGCCTTAAAAATTTGGTGAATAGCAAGTTAGTCATCAAGTCTGCCTTCTATTTTTTTGCCCTGCTGCTGCTTGTTTCCAAATACGTTCAGGCGATCGAAACGATTACATGAAAACACACTGTCGAGAAGACGACTAGCAAACAATCCAAACAAGAAGAACGATCGGGTATACATGTATACAGTGGATGTCTGAATGTGTGGTAGTCCGCTCCTAAATACCGAGGGCAATATTTGCAAAACTTGGACCATCGAGAAACTATATGCATAAATCTATTATTTATTCGGATTTGGAGCAGTGGCGGAAAACAGCAAATTTATTCTGATCACTAAGGGCAGGGAGATTTGAGTTTCTTTGTAATACTACTGATTGACAAATTAGCAATTAGACCGCGATTGTGTATTAAATTAGCAATAGGTTGTCAGTCAGTTTGGGATAATGGAGGCAATAACAAAGTTTTGAAATTAAAATGAGAAGCTTCCGTTGTGGAAAATATTATATTGACAAAGCCATGATTGGACTGAAAACCAGCTGTGGGCCTGGGTTCATGGAATCCCTTCGGGGGGTGGGTGAGTGAGGGGACGCGGTATACAGGGAACAGCGGTTTTCTCCTTCACTTATAGCAGATTTGTCACGGATCGTTTAATACAAGCGAAGGAACCTCAATATTTGTTCTAAATAGCATACAGATTTCACAGAATCGGCTCTTATCATGAATTTTGATGTAGTTTTGAATTCGTAAAGCATTTCATCAGAATTACAAACTGCTTTCAAAAAGCGAACTATGAATGTTTCTTCAACTCTTCACGCGACTCGACGTCATGCAAGCGGTTCTGTTCAACAAGCTGCTGTGTGACTCAACGATTCAACGAAATGATTTGCTGTTCAAAAGTCTGGGCTTTACAGAGTTCTGATGGAATTTATCATAAACTTGAAGAACCAAACTTCTTTGTCGGAAGAGAAAATGCACTTGATTTGATTCTGAAGGTAAGCGTTGTATATGTAATGATGTGTTCGACTTCCCTGGATATAATTTCCGGAATCGCTCCTTATACACTAAGACCCAGGGTACTGTTAGCAAAAAATTTTCACTTTTTGATATATAAAGACAGGCACTCTATGTCCCTCATACAATTAATAGACTTCCTTTCACAGTTTCGAGTTTTAGAACATTTTGATGCGAAGAAATACATGTACGTGTACGTGGCTTTGCGTCTTTAATGCAGTAAAAATAGAACATGACATGCTGTGTTGATTCATATTTTGTAAATACATGCCCTGCCAAATCTCTTGTTGTGGTCTTATTCTGTTCAGTTTCCCAGTGTTGTCTTGATCTTGCATTTTGTAGCTGATTTGTAGGTAATCAAACAATAACATGTAAACAGCACTGTGCACATGAAATTTGTTCGTGAAACGTGGGAAAGGTATTAAGGTTGCCCTTACAGTCTGGACTGGACCAAAACATGGAAGTTTAGATTTAAACTAATATACTGTACATGTAGGTAGCCCTTGGAAAGATCATTAAGAAAAAAAAAGTATATTTTGGACAATCCCAAACTGTTGCCGTTGATATTGTGAAAAAATTGTTGCACTGGAAGTAATTATAAGTACAGTCAAGTACACTCATGAAAGCTAGTTCTCTTTCTTCAAAGTCAACTTTTTAAGAAAAATTTGTTCAAGTTAGAACATTACAAAAAGTCATAACTTGGTCAATTTTTTACCCATTGCCATTTACTAAGTCTTGTACAAAACTGTGCAAGGAAATGTAGATTTAGCTTTTTAGTTTTCTTCTTATGGTTTTAATGTTCTTCATTTATGAACTTCAAATACATGTAGCCATATTTCTTTAATAAACTCTAAACAATTAGTAACTTGGAAATCATAAAAATCTCTAGACAATAAACTGTGCTGGTAACCTTAAATTGTTTTTCAGTGGCAACTTATTCTGTAATTACAAGTCTGTTGTTTTGGTTTTTCTGCAGTCTCAGAGCGTTGATAAGCGCCATGCAGTGATCACAGCAGATGCTACACGACAACTCTATCAGCTTTACGATCTTGGTTCCCTGAATGGGGTAGGTCGAAAGTGGCTTCTGTTTAATAGCTAGATAAATGTTTATTGTAATTTTCATCTGGGTTCTGTCACATTTGGGACATCCAAGTTTTTTTTTTTAAAAATGGTAGGTTAAAACAAATCCTTCATTCTGAATTATATTTGGTTAAAATACTGTCTCATTAGAATTTTGGTTTAGTTAATACTGATAAATCTCCCCTTTTGTAATAGAATTGCCAAGAAGTTATAATAC
>JAOBYF010222657.1:0-10172 GCA_025403605.1 Parazoanthus darwini | reverse complement strand
AACCCCCCCCCCCCCCCCCCACTCAAAAATGAAATGTCTTTAAGAACCCCAAAAGTAAATACAGTAAACTGAAAGTTTCTAACATCAACTATAGTGATACAAGCAGAATTCAATTTACTTTAAATTATAAGCCAGTGAAATAAAAGCAACCCAAATGAGAAACTAAAGTCAAGAAGACCATTTGATTTTTTTTGAGAAGGGTTGGGAACATTTACAAAAACATTCCTTGAACCTTACAACAAAGAATAAGAGATCGTGTAATGCATAATTGAAAAAAGGACTGCAAATGAGCGCTTAAAGAAATTCCTAAGGACGATGACTTCTTAAGTATAGTGCCTAAAAGAATATATTTTTTTTAATGTTAGAACTTATACAAAGTATTATGACATCATGATGCGGATATGTCAGGAAAAAGGAGATATGGGTTCAATCTTCCCATCTTCCCCTCAGTAAGCACCCCTTACCTTGACAAATCAAAAAAATCTATGAAAGTAAACTCAAGGAAAACAAACATCCTTGCGTTACGCGTCAGCACTTTATTCTTTGTAAGAACTACTAGTATTAAACTCAACTGCAGTTTTCAACTTGCCTGAATAGTGTAACAAGGGGGATGCCTTTACTTTTGCCAATTCTTAAACTACTTCATATTTTAATATGTATACTCTGAAGTTCCAAATAATTGTATATAAAGTACGATTTATTATTTTATAAAGATTAATCTCTGAATTGCTTGTTTTAATTGCAAAAACTAAAATTATTTTATTACTTGCAGATTGTTATCAATATTATTCTCCCATTCTAAAATATATATGGCTTGAGATAATAAGTTATAAAGCATTCTTCAGTGAATTTGACTCCATATGCCTGACTATTGCCCAACAAAGTCAAGGTTGATCTTTTAAACAATAGCCTTCATCACTTTTGGACTTTTCCGAACTGTACTCTTTTTCTGACCTGTGTTATATATAAGCTTTTTTTTCCAATCTATATTATTATTTTGCTCTGTAATATTATTAATTTTAAAAGATCTTTCCACCCTGTAACATTATTCTTTTCAATACTATTGTTTGGAACTTCAGAGTATTGATTTTTTTTTTCACAGGAGATGGGGGTAGTTTAAACTAGGAGTATAAGACGAGGGCTGATGTACTTGCTAATGTAGATGCTTCCAGTGTGACCACTGCTGAGTTGAAAGGGATGGAACTGGAAAGAATGAAGTTCAATGCATTTGAATTGGCAAAGGAGGTTGCAGATCGGGTGGATTGTGTGGGTGTACCAAATGGTTTCACGGAGAGTTTTGTCAGTAGCCCACAGCATGATTTATTCTTCTGGGACAAAAACGTCTTGACCAGCTTCACAGAAAGGAAGCCAGGCTCAACTGTACCAGGCCACAACTATTATTACACACAAAAAACGACCTCTAGATTTTGAAAATAGAAACAATATGTGCCCAGCACATTAAATGTTTCGATAGTTTCACAATAAGCACAAGTCCTAAACATCCTTAGACATCCTAGGAAGTTTAACGGTGCTTTGTAATGGATTAGAAAATATATCCTTCGTCGTCGAGTTAAGTTTTCATGATATGTTAGTTATGGGCTAACAGTGATCATTTTCAACGCTATCATTAATACCAACTGTCTTTGGCACAGTTATGTCCATCTCTACAATTGGTGAAACTGATTCAGTGTTTAAGTTTTTTAGTACGGTTCCCTTCTTTTTGAAGATTTAAGAATCGATTTGAAAAACATCCACGAAAGGGAAAAACCTGGACAAGGGATGTTTGGTGTGGTGTATAAGGCCAAGTATTCGGGCACTGACGTTGCAGTCAAGTGCATCGAACTGCCCTCTGGCATTTCACCAGAAGAGTTCCACGAGTTGCAGGTTTTCAGGTAAGGTCGTAACGATTCTCTTCACTGTTCCTTTTTTGTTGTGCTTGGGCTTCTCCCTCCCTTCCTTCTAGTGCCAAGATGTTTCACAGGCTATAAATTTGTGGTAGACAAATGATAAGGAGGCAGTCATCAGAATTTAATTTCTAACATATTACTTGGTTTCCTCTTTTGGTTTGTGTCACTGGGTGCTAAAGCTTAATCCACTAACAAGTACCTTTTCGCCAAGAGTCCATACTTGATTCTTATTCGTATAGTCATACGTCTATAACCACAATTTTGTCGACAGCCTTGGAGTTCCTTCTTTAAGACATTTAAAAGGGAAACATTGCCCAAGAGTGAATGTAAAATACATGTACAGTCTGCATATAGAAAATGAAATGGTAAAGTGTTATTGTGTCACTTGTAACGCGACACAAAATATGTAAAATGTACTGTAAGAAATTACAAAGTAACATAATGTAACTGAGTCATGACAAACATGAAAGTGCATAACAAAGCAAAATGCGTGTTTGATATGACCATGAAATAAATGTAAATGAAATAATTGTTTTTTTAAATACCAAACACTGGATAAAAATATCTTAAAGTTTGTATAATATATTGCAGACTAAATTTTTTGGCCATTTTGAGGGAATATCTTCTGTAATAAAATTGTCAGTTTCCATATTTTGACAAACAACAGGATAATTTTTATAAATAGGATTTATACAGGTCTTGAGTAGAGAGCAAATCAGATAACTAAAAATTTCATAAAATTCAGCACTAATTGTTTGGCAATAATGCACAGTTAGTACACAAACACTTGTACACACAATTGTACACATGCATGTATACCTGCACAGTCACATTTTTTTGAACTCGTGAAACCGGGATGCACTGGGCTTAAAAAAACAACTAAACTGATACACAATTTACACCATCCCAGTACATTTATAAAAGATTTCAATGTTGACACTGGGCATCATTTGCAGATTACATTTTAACTCTATTGCTTGGCGAAGCTGCTCAACTGACACCATTGAGTCATATCGTTTTATTCCATGTTGTTTACAAGTTCTTTGAAGTGTCCTTTCACTGCAACAAACACTAGCTGTTGCACTTAAAAACTATCTGAGCAATGAATAGGCAAGTTTCGTATTCCCGGTCGGCCTGGATCGAGTTGTTTACTTTGGCACCAATGCGAGGCTGAGGCGGGGAAAACAGTGGCGTGTGACAGCTGTTCTGACCTGAGGTCAATGCGTTCGTTTATTCCTACTATACATTTATATATCAATGGGTAAGACCTGGAGACGGTCCTATCAGCGTGATGGAGCAGCCGTTTCCACGGGGAGCCTGCTCCCCGGATCAGGGGAAGGGCCTAGAAAATGTGGCCTAAAAAAGCTTTTCTCCATACGGTTTGCTGACTTACCACGGCCAGCTAGCCACCCGACAATGCGGTCGAAACAAACAGTACAATCTACCACAGAAAGTCTTTTACATTTGGAGCCTGGAACGTTCGGACATTAATTGATAGTGAGAACACCATTGAGATAAGAACTGCCATAATTGCGCGGATTTTGGAAAAGCAGGACATCGACTTTGCGGCTTTGAGCGAGACACGGTTATCTGATGAGTCCCCCAACTGACTGAGGATGGCGCAGGTTACACCTTCTACTGGATCAGTAAGCCTGAAGGGCAACCAAGACTAGCTGGTGTCGGCTTTGCAGTGCGCACATCTCTACTAAATAACTTGACCAACCTTCCAAAGGGAATCAACGAGCGACTGATGACCATGCGGATTCGTCTGGCAAACAGCCATCGTGTGACGGTAATGAGCGTATACACCCCGACTATGACCTACTCAGACGACACCAAGGAAGAGTTCTATGAGCTCCTCTCATGGACAGTCTCCTCAATTTCCGCCGGGAGACAAGAAGATCATGATCTTTGGAGACTTCAGTGCTTGATTGGGTCGAAAAGCTACAGCGTGGGAGGGTGTCCTGGGTCACCACGGCGTAGGTTCAGAAAACTGCAACGGGACGCTACTTCTCAGTTTCTGCGCAGCCTACGGGTTGGTTATTATAAACACCCTATTCCATCAAAACGCATCGCGTATAACAACTTGGATGCACCCTCGCTCCAGCCATTGGCATCACCAGGACCGGAGCGGGAATGTTCATCTGACCCGGGCTAGTTGAAGATTCCACCAAAAGTACGTAGGAAATCTACCAGAGCACCACGACTAGACGTTACGAAATTGAGAAGTGAAGAACACCGCTCACTGCTGCACCATGAGATCTCCTCGGAGCTCCAAGCGCGCAGTAACGAGATAAAGGCCGCTTCCGGCGACGTTGAGGCAGAATGGAAGGTGTTGCAGGCGGCCGTAGAAAAAGGCGCAGAAACGGCTCTGGTTAGTTTTACTTTTACCAGAATTTAATTTTCTTAACAACCCTATTTTCGTTAAGCCAATTATATTTTGTAGATATGTCGATGATGGTTTCATGCTCACACCCGCACAACATACTAACAATACAATCCAGATTTTATCTAAATTATACCCTAAACAGATTCCTATTACTTTCAACACAAATGCTCATACTCTTAATTTCTTAGACCTTACTATTTCGTTAAACCATCTAACCCTATCCCATGGAGAAATTCATTATAGGATTTTTCAAAAACCACACCATAAATACATGTATCCCCATTTCAGTTCAAATCACCCTAAGCATTTAGCATAACTAAATTTTTAATCAGGACTGAAACTATTAGACATTCAAAAATTTCTAAATGCCTAGAAGAATTTAATTATATTAAAGCTCTATTTTCAAAAAGGTTATCTAATTTAAATTACCCTAAACGTCTTATTCATCAACACAGCTTTCCTTTCTTAGGTTTTTTAGACACCAAATGCGTAAATCTTCTATTAATAGTTCCAAACATCGTAATGTAGTATTTTTTTAAATGTAAATTCAATAAAAGTTTTCGAACAGACCTGGTTGTTAAACGCATTTTTAATAAATATAAAAAAAAGCATATTCCCAGATTGACACAGGCAAAATATCTTTCAGATAAATTACACACTTTATTACTTACTAAAGTTTTACATTTTAAAGTTTCGTCGCATAATGCATAAACACACATTTTACCTACTTGAACCAATGTTTCAGTCTGTTTGTTTCAAGATTCTTTCTATTATAATTCATGTTTTTTTATATAATTAATGATTACTTCTACTATATATTTATATCTCAATGGGTTTTATATTTCATTTTTTATAAAACTCATTATTACTTCTACTATATATTTATATTTCAATGGTTTTCATGTTTCATTTATAATTCATGATTATTTTTTTCATAAATATATTTTCGATTATTTCCTTTCCACCTATTACTTTCAACACAAATCCTCACACTATTAATTTTTCCTTATTTTCACATTTAGTTAATTTCCTTAATGTTCCAATCCGACTACAGGATTTCATCTACCATCTCTTGTTTTTCTGTTCCTAGTTGTTATAAGTAATTACTATACATCCTTTTTACTCTATCTAAAAAAATGTTGAATCCATAAAAAAAACTTATGAATCTTTCACATAATCGAGCCTTTCTAGAGAATACGATGAATCTATAATGTGTTTAAGCATTTCCAAAATACAAACAAATAATTTTTAATAAATCCTTTACACATTTCGAAATACTGAAATTTTAGCATTTCTAAAAATATTGATGAAATATTTTTATATGTTCAAAAAATATTGATGAAATATATATTTTTTAAATTTGTGTTCTATTCTGTCTTTACAGAAATTTGTTAAAGAACGATGCGATGACACTGCCCCACATTTTTCGATGCCATCGAGAAATCGTACTCCCCAAAACCTGCGATAAAACGTCTGACTATTACGTTTGCGGCGAGGGTTAAGTAGACAAACACAACTTTAAATTTGTTAAAGTATGGGAATGCGATGTGCTTCTACCGCAAGTGGTCAGCTAGTACGAAATGGAAGCCGGATGGAGGTAATAGAACATTAGAATGTAATATAATTACTCTAAAATCAAAACTATAATATGAACTTGCTCGGTAAAGCTACTCTTTAAGCTAGTTTCGATACAGTGATTATTCCTTAGGGCCACGTCGACTCAGCAAACTTTCCAAGCCTCATGAAAAACTGTTCACTGGATAAGATTTAAAATGCATCATCTTGACAGGACCAGAAGTTACAACTGCAATTTTGGTACGGGAATGTTAATCAAACGCCCATGCACCCTCCACTGAGACAGTGCACATAAGCAAGGACTTGTTTGGGGCCAGATTCAAGAGCCTTCTTCACTGTTGCTGTGCGCAAAAAAATAGTTTTCTACTAACTTGAAATACAAATGAATCACATGAATGCACCATTGTTTCTACCTTCAACAAAGTAGTTGACCCAATTACTTTTCTGACAAAAATGGAGGGTCTGTAAAGCTTCGAACTAACTAAATGCTTCTCTCCTGATTATGTTATAATCAACTTTGAAAACAAAAAAAAATTCTTTCTTTTGAAAACTTTCAGGACTGAAGTTGATCGAGAGCAAATGTAAAAAAAATAATAAATAAAGCAAGGGTTACCTAAGTTAAGCTTTCACTTTTCGGAAGTGACAACAAGGTGATGGGACCTTTGGTTCAGGAAACCGAAAGGACGTGGTGGCCCCACCAGACCCCGAGTGGAGAAGAACCATTCGCACCTCCAGCCACTTCTGTAAGACTTCCGACAGAGACCGAAAGAAGAACGAGGCCTTGGACAACCTCATGCGCAAGCAAATACAGGAAACGGAGGTTCGTTCTTGAATGTTTTCTTGAAACGCGATCATCTCTATAATAATTGTTACTAGAAGATTACTGTCGTCTATTAATAATCAACACATTTAATTGGTTCTAAAACGTCTTTGGCATTGGGAACACGATGAAAGGGGAGATAACGGAAAAAAGTAGAGTTTTTCTTACCAGAAGTATGTAGAGACACGCCCGACGCCGTTTGGTTAATATAGAGATTGAAAACATTAATATCATTGATACCTGGCAACAATGAGGCTAACGAAATTGATTACAAATTTCTTTTACTGTCTTCCCTTTTTCCATCCGGTCGAAATGACATAATTATTAGGCCCAGCATGGGTGGTAACAAATATGACCGTCTGAATACATTCATTTTTAACCCGATAGGTCACTTTGTAATTTAACTTATTTCACTATATTTTTTACAGATAGTTGTTGATACGAAAAGAAGAAAGACAAAAGCAGCAGCAAAAAGGAGAAAAAGGAGAAAAAATAGTTTTTTGGAGGAAATCAAACTACTTTATTCTGACTAAGTAATAATCCGCGTGGCAGATGCGTCAATGTCAGCAGGTTTCAAGCAGAATAAACAAACATGTGAATATGTGGTTAACTGAAAAAGAACGTTGTCTCCAAATTTGATTTCGAAGCGAGCTTTCGTTCGATTTTCTATTTCCGACGCCTTCATGATTGTTCCAGTACAACCAATAACGCTTTTGACTTTCCTTGAATGGTGTGATAGCCCCCGAGCACCAAATACAGAGTTCAGCGGTCCGCACAGGAATATGAGCTAACTGGTTATACCGCAGAATCCTTGATCACACCAGAAATGGAAAATTGGAAAAAAAGCTCGCTACGGAGCCAACTCTCGCGTGCTCCCTCGTTGGATAAAGTATGGGAGACGCGAAATTTTATTTTATTTTTTTTTATGTTCTGATCTGATTGCCCTGTCGAATCTGATGCGGGTAACATCTGTTACTTTGACATAAGACGGATTATTGCGTAGTTAGATTATTTAGTAAATCCAATGAAGAAGTTGTGTTCCAATTACAGACGCGACATTTTATGGTCATCTTTGAATAATCCATTAATTTCTTTGTTCGTGTACTAGTTCATGAGTGACATGTTAATTTACCATATTTTCCCTCTTAAATGGAATCCTCCCAAGCAGATAAAATAGGACGTGTAGTGTGAAGAGTACTATTCATCTCGGGTGAAAGTGATTCGTTTCAAACCTATTTCAAAAAAAAGTGTTGTATAAACGAACGATTATAAATAAAAAATATGCGACCATCCCATTCAAATTCAGGACTCAACAATTGAACCCACTCTCTGCTACCTCAGTACAAATTCTTTGAGCAGCAGTAAGGATTGCTTTTGGCTAAAGAAATCGTTCTACGTCATGTTAGCCACAACACAGATGTGCCAATCAGTCTACTGCGTGGGCGAAAACCTTTGATAACTAAACCCATTTACAGATAACTGCAATGCAAAAAAAAAGGTTTACTTAACATCAGTCTTCTTTCACTACGTAACAAATATTTAAAATCCATTTCTAATATTTCATGAATAGTTCAGAAAGATAATAATTAATTGAGAATTTCCGAATTTAGTTAACCAAACGGTTTGAGCAATAACGTTAACATTAATACAACAGACTTTCCATTT
This sequence comes from Parazoanthus darwini, assembly GCA_025403605.1. Lineage (NCBI taxonomy): Eukaryota > Metazoa > Cnidaria > Anthozoa > Zoantharia > Parazoanthidae > Parazoanthus > Parazoanthus darwini. The sequence continues at coordinate 1,816 of JAOBYF010222657.1, read as the reverse complement.
ATATGAAATTGTAACTAATTTTGATTGCAGAAATGCCATGGAAAATGAAGATGCAGAAATGAATGGAGACGGAGAGTGTGAGTCCGTTTCTATTGTTAACCTAACTTCTCGGTTTTTGTGTCCCTGTAACTGTGCCAGTACAAAAAGAAGAGCCTTTGCATTCAATTTATAAAGTTGTATAGTTACTATACATTTGAAAACTGCGAGGATTACCAAGAAACTCTTTAGTTTGAACTTTGTTCCTCTTTTTTGAAACTAGTAGCATAACGCAACAAATGAATACGACCTGACAACTGGCTGTTCCGTTTACCGTATGGTGGCAAAACTACATAAAATAGTCGAGAGAAGACGACTTCATACTAGACAACAATAACAATCTAATCACATTTTTTGTTTTTAAATAATAATGTCACTTAGTTAAACAAAGTTAATTTCTTGGGTTGTCATTTCTTCCTTTTATTTATGTGGCAAAACGCTTTTTTTATCCTCAAAAAATTGTTATATATTCCCCACGCTGAAAAAAAAAATTACTAGCGTTCCTCAGTACGTTTGGTACACAGTAGTGGAACGTTCGTTTTAGTATTTTGATTTGCAATTTTGAGTGTAGAATCTCCCTTAAAAGTTATTCGCTGTATTAAAAAAATATCTGCTCCTGAGCAATGCTTTATTTTTACACATAAATGAAATAAGGTCATTTCTTTTATGCAAAGGTAATGTTTATTTAGTTCCAATTTTTATGTCTTCTCTCGTAAACTTTTCCTACCACCAAGACTTAGAGCACTACACTGGTTACTTTTTGTAAAAACAGTGCATTTACATGTAAAACTTTTGTTTATACAGAGGGTAAGAGAAGCGAGAATGGTGCGAGTGCGGGGGATTGAACCACAAGAGGGACACACAATCAAACTGAGAGGGATGGGGCTGTTCCGCAAGTTTAAGAACGGTGCTGCATTTCAGGTTCGTAAAACGTTTAACTGATGTAGTACCGACAGCTGTTATTTTCCCGTTTCTCAACAGGTGTTTGACGGGGCGGGGGCTAAACAGGAACTCCCCCTCTATTTTAAATTGAGTATAGGTGCCGCTAGTGTGGTGGCGGCTTGCACTCCCCTGTCGTCCAAAATGACAAAACCGTCCGGCATTCGGAGATTGGTTAATGAAAAGTCAGTTTCTGTTGTAAGGCTAAGCGCGCAAACAGATGTACGAATTTTAGAAATAATGCCATGTACTGACGTCATTATCGCCAAACGGTAAAAACAGCAAGGCCTCAGTTTGAATTTTCCGTTAGAGAACCGAATTTCGTTTACAAAGTAGCCATCATGCACGATCTCTTCGAAAAGAAGTATCGAATGAATATCAGTTTGTTTGGTCTTTGTGCTTTTCGTCCTGTTCCTGTGTCTAGTTCTTGAGTTTACACTTTTGAGGAAACTTCGCTTTATATAGTCCTTCGAAAACAACTGTTAATTTCATTAGCAATAGTTTGAAAAAAAAGTGACAAGTTAGTTATATAATTTTAGGTAATAATATTGAACTCAAATGCTTACTGACGTACTCAAGATAGGTAAGTTCGTACACTTTTTGTACACCTACAAACGTATTCCTAATATTTTGATTCAACAGACGAAAGAAGATATGTAACCCATTTTCAGGAAAGGGGTATCGTGTAATGGCCCCAACTGAGGTCCGGATTTGGCGTCGGCCTTATTTTCAGTTTGCCTAGAGCCAGTGGCAGGGCTCTGTGCGACCCCTTTCCTGTTAACCCGTTAGATGTTAAGGGACCTTTTTCTTGCTAAACTGTGTAAGTGACATAATGGACAGC